>JAYRBV010021721.1:0-11259 GCA_036023255.1 Mitrocomella polydiademata
TCCCACAATAAAATTGTATTCAAATTCCAGGACTGCTCTAAAGAATTCTCTTGAAAATAGTTGTTATACTGTATTAACATTGTTACGAAAATTTTTTTAATAATAATAATAATAATAATAAAATTTTAAAAGACAGGCCTGCATAGGGAGAAAATACCTGATAAATAACTATTAAACAAAGATATATTATTCGACCACACACGGTGGCCTAAAAGACGAATTCAGTTTACTAATATTGAATTGCTTTAGAGTGTAAATAATATACTGTAAAGTTAGCACAGGTGGCTGTAATTCTGATGTCCAGTATGTAAACAAACATAATGTATGAATAAAGCTTTTCATTGGTATGTTTTTATTTCATTATATTCAATGTCCATATGCTGAAGTTTAAAACCAACCAAAAAAGTGTACTTTCAATTAAGATCAATGTACTAACACAGTCTTGTCATTGATCGTCTCAAACCTTATTGAGCTGATCCTACTATCAATCTCCTAGACATAAAGAGGTGATCCTGTGGTTATTTATAAATTATCAAGACTTATCTTCATTCTTATAGAGAAATAAAATGACATAATTTGTTTACACACTTCTGACTTAAAATACAATCCCAAACACAAAAACCTCTTTCAACGTTACTGTAGTTTATTTTCTCGATTGACTAGCTAACCGAACGAATTGATCGATTGCCAAATTTTTGTGAGACGATACGATGGGCGATCGATTTTTTCAAGCATTTTTTACCACCGTTAGACACAAAAGTGCTTGGCATTATTCATTGCACTTATTATTTGATATTTATAGTGTAATTAAAGAAGCTTAACTATCTGACAAAGTTGACATATTGGGTGGATGGGTGGGTGGGTCAGCACATTTTTTTTCTAAGAATATCAAATTAGAGAGGAGATCTATAAAAATAGAATAGAATATAACAGCTGATATAATAGATGTTTTCATATCGCGCTGCAATCTTGGATAATAGCCGGATAAACAAACAAATGTACGAAAACAATACTCTACTTGTATATTTAATCAACGCACACACAATTTGCTTACAAATTACCGCAAAAAGGTAACTGATCAAGTGGGACTTGAACCTACGACCTCTTGATTGCAGTAATTTGTAAAGAGAATCGTGTGTGCTTGATTAAATGTACACGTACACAACACATTGGTTCCATAACAATAGTCTACTTGTGACGGCACAATGTCTTCACTATCCTGCACCTCAGTGTTCTGAAAGATGTTACAGAAAACAGTACAGAGTCGGCAAGGAGTGGCCAAGTGGAGTGTGTGCCGTGTTATTCTCGACTGTACAGATTGGTCGTTGTGTAGGTAAAGATATTATTGCTTGTCTCTTTTCTTGGCTAAAATCCAAGATTGCAGCGCGATATGAGAAATGTCTATTTGAGCAATAAAAGTTAGTGACATCAATTCTGGTATGTCTATTGGTGAAGTTATCAATGAAAGTTTTACTGATTTTTAAAATCAGTATTTCTCTCCTCCTGTTTAGGGGGCTAAATAACAGAGCAGTGAAACAAACCCTTTTTTTTATTTTTTTATATATTATGTCAATAAAACTCTCCATTACTGTAGTTTGTTATAACAGTTGGGGAGTTGCGTTGGTTGGTTATATACTATGGTTGTCACTAAGTAAAATAAAAACTTTGTTCGAAACAGATACAATTATAGGCATTGCACATACTGATAAACTTATTACTTTACTGCCAAGAGATCATAAATCAAAGAAGTTATTACACTACAGACGGCCATTTTTCTTTTTTGTTCTTGTCATCATTTTTAAAGCTAAGCTAAGAATCCATACAAAAAGTTAAGATAAAATATACATAATCACCTTCAAGTAACCTTGCAATGAGGCTGTCTATATTTATATCTGCTTCAGCCATCCTTTAAATTTATTTCTTGGCAAAAAGGTTCCTCCAAAGTGTTGTTATTTCTTAGATGTTTCTTGTGATTGCGATACACAGATCTAAATTTATCTTTCTCTTGCGGGGGAGATAGATGTTTTGTTTCCCTCGCGTTTCAATAAAGGTTTTAGTTACCTTGGTCAAACGGAAAACTGACTGGCTACAATTTTTTACTTCTTTTTTGATATATTAAGTCTGTCCACGGCTTAATAGACCCGCCTCTGAAATTGGCCTTCAGTACGATATATTTGGCAAATACCGGCAGACCCATAAGATAAAATGAGGAAACTCCAAAAAAGTGTGACTAATCTGATCCTGATTGTTAGAATTTCAAACTATCGAGTGACTTACTTGTATTTTTTACTTTCCAAATCATAGTTAGCAATACTATGTGCAAAATTAAATGATAAAAAGCCAAACAAAATTTTATAGACAAGAAGAATGAGCTGTGACTTCGACTATCTATATAATCTACTCTGGACAGGAGGCTATTAAAAAAGATCAAGAATAAAAAATGGCAGGATTCTTGAAACATGTGCAAATTTCGCAGAGAGAAATGTTGTCAGGAATTAGGTTAGTTTAATTTTCTAATTAGTTATTATACTTATTTTCTCCAAACGTTTGTTTGTAGAGCAATTTTTTTTGGAAAATTGAATTTAAACTGCACTGTCTCTCTTTTTCAAATTTGGATTGATTTGGATATATATAAGAAAAGTCTCCTGTCTATGGTAAATATAAATCTTCACAGCAAGGTAAGAAATCTCATGAAAGTGCTTTTTATAAATGTACACGATTTGTGTTTACATAGATTTGATAACATGATATGTTCAAGTATTCATTGATAAAAAAGTTGTCCGAGTTGGATTCTTAATAACTTCAAATATATATTCATAAAACTTTTTCTTTACGCACATTTTCAAAGGTATCTGATAATAAAATTGTTTTAACTGTCATTCTCCCTGTCATCAATACTAGGCTTCATTTGTTTATTGAGAAGTTCCTTACCTTATTCGATCTTCTCTTTTATCATTGTTAAATCCTGTTACCTTCTTTGAAGCTGTCTTGAAAACTGGAGGCTTGAACGATTTGAACTGTCAAGGTTTCAAAAATGAGATCATCTTTCATGTCAGTATGAGATTGCCTTCCTGGCCAGTAATTACTGCCTCGAAGGAAAAGTTGACTAATGTGATCATCTGGCTGGTTCTTGTCCACTCCATTGTGCGAGAAATTAACTTTACAGCACGACTCGTTGCTTGAAAATCCGAGGTTGGACGATCGTTTGTACTGCTATCAAAAGTTTTCTCCCAGCGTGGTGGAATCCACCCCTCCGGTATGAATAGAGAAGAAATTATATGTATTAGTTCCTATTGACAAAGCCTCCAACAATGTAGCGTTTGTGTGCCAACAATTTTATGCTGAGAAGATTTTAGATGAAATGGGTTTATTGGCAGCAAAAAATAGCACGTAAATAGCATGATAAAATAACACCAAATACTGTACATGTATCAAAAAACTGTGCAAATCAATTGGCAATAATTTCAAAAGAAACGTCAAAGAAGATTTTCAAACATTGCTAGTTGCCTATTGGATGCCAAAAATGCATAAAAATCCCGAGGGTGCTACAGTAGATTTATCATCGCAAGCAAAATCTGTGTGACAAAAGAACTGAGTAAAGACATTGCGTCAGTTTTCAAACTCTTTTTTGACCAGATTAAGATCTATCATGAAAAAATGCACTATTCTTCTGGCATAAAAACCTTTTGGGTTGCTCAGAATAACCGAATAGCTCTAAAATCTCTTACGTGTCTGATATTGGAACTTATAACTGAAAACGAAAGTGAAAAAAATATGAATAATTAATGAGAAAATCTATCGTTCTTTTTATTAAATCAAATGAATAATTGATAACTTCCGGTCCAATATTGGACACGTCTCTAAAATCTATCAATAAAGTCAACAAACGTAGATCAGCAAAATCAGTGTCTATATTCGATTTCTCCACTCTTTATACAAACATTCCACACTCCCTTCTTCTTGATACTTTGACCACTATTGTTGAGTTCTGCTTTAAAAATGCAACCCTGTCCTATTTTTCTCATTTATTTATTTTCTTATTTTTCCATGAGGATTCCAAAAATACCTAAATTTTGCTTCTAACCCGACAAAAAAGCGGAATTACATTTGGCCCCTGACTGACCAAACTGATTGACCATATTCTAAATGAGGATTAATTTAATTACTTAGGCAAGTTCATTTTATATATATAAATATACTTTTTATGCTTTTTTACTCCTTTCTTCATTTTCAGTTATCAAACATTTAATTTTTTATATATTTATCAAAACATCTTTAAGGCCTTAAAAACAATGTCTCTTTTTTATTTTTGACCACTCCTTACCGAGAAAACAGGGGGTGTCGATAATAGGAGCATGTTGATAATAGGTAGAATTACCTTATAAGCTGTGGCTATCCTCTTTAATAAATATCTTTCCTAGGAGATGTTTTTCCAATGGTGGTGTCCTTTCAAAAGAAAAAGTACCTAGGGTTTTACCAGTTTGTCATCAAGTCATACATGACCACAATTCACAATACTTCACTCCTTATCCACAGCTAACACGAGAGGAAATGGAAGGTTTGACACAATTATATTTTGTTCTTCTTTCTATTTGAAGCACAAACAATGATCTAGTTGCATTGATATCAACTGTATAGAAATACATCTTTTTCAATCTGCCTGTTTTTTATCAATAGCACCTCCACCAAGGGTTTCAGATGAAGTGAGAGAACTGCTAGAAGCAAGAAGACCGTCTTATGAAGGAACCAAGTGGATTGCTCCTAAGGTAAAAGGTTGGCAATTCCGTCAGAAAAGAAAAGATTTAGTTGCAGCTGGTCATTATTTTCCAGTGCTACCAATGAGAGACAGAATGTTGGACATGATGCCAAAAGTTCAACAACATGTCCTAGCAAAAGAAAAAAGGTTAGTTTTGAAAAGTTTGCTATTTTTCTAATTTGACAAGATAATCAAATAATAGTGGACTGGAAAAGATATAAAAGGTTATGTAATTTCCATTTGAAATGAAAACAACTAAATATAATATATATCTCAACTTTCAAGGATCTTGAGTTAGCTTAACAACTAAAATGTTGAAAATCTAATTGATTTAGAGTGGTTCAAATGGAAGAGAACATGAAGATGATGCCTCAATGGATAAATGAATATAAGGAGCGTAAAAGGGAAGAAAAATTGAAAAAAGAAGAACACACACAAAAACAGAGAATTAATATGATGTACATAGAGAAACTTGGTATTCATCCTAAGGACCCAAGAGCAAAAGAAATACTAGCAAATAAAAACAAAGGCGAAGAGAAAACTAAGAAAAAAAAGAAATTTGGTGACATTAAAAAAAGAAAGTTGGATGAAGAATGAATTTGGATATTGAAATAAAATACTGCACTGTCTAGTACTGTAAATGTAGTGAAATTATATTTTGTATATATACTGTATGATTAATGTTTAGCAACATGATCCATTCTCTTTAATTGTCTTTCACATCAATATGATATCATGATGTTGAGTGTGTGTTTAATATATGAAATTTTAAAGTTAAGGGAGAAGATGAAATGTGGCTGCATTTAGTAACAGGGTTTTAAAGCAAATAGTAGCAATGTTTGGCCTTCCAATTATTACAAAATATACCGCTCACTCCCCCTGGAAAACATTTTCATTGTATTCTGCCCCCCTGACGATTTTTTTCATACAGATAGATATCTACTTTTACAGATTTCTCTACAGATGGATATGTTTTTCATGGAAGTAAGCTAAAAAATTTTGTGACACAAAAACGACCCCCCAATAATAACGTTCCAGCTTTGTGACCAAAATATACTTGTTGCAAACCATCAATGTGTGATAGGTGTGATAAAGATTACAATCATGCCAGAGAAAGAGATGAGATATGCGCAAAGTGCAAAGTGAATTCCTGTATATATCATTTGCAGCCTTTTTAATCCAAATGCGGTTAGGTCGGCAAATATCGTTAAATTAGGTCGGTTTTTCCAAATCTAGGCCGGCTCTAATGTCGGCAATGCCGTATACGACCTGAATTAAAAGGGTTGCATATGTTTCTGTTGTATGTATGTATCTGGTATATCAATAATATACCAGATATGATTTATGATCTCTATGGGTATTTATGTAATTTGATTTATAATTTTAGATTCTTTTTAAATTGACATCTTCATGTACAGAAAGAACCTTTAAGATGAATTTGTTTATTAAATGTAAAGGATGAAATTTTTGTAAAAATCACTCACACCATTTTCAGAAATAAAAAGGAGAGAGTAATAATTTTGAAACTATATGCAACAGAAACAATTTTTATGTTCAATAAAACCTCCATAGGTTTCTTACAGTACAGTTCCTTAAGAAAATGCATTTATTAAATAAGTTAATTGTCAAAACCTGATACTATTACTTTTGTTATGATTTGTCTTATTGTTAGCCTGACTAATTTAGGTATTGAAAATTAACATAAACAAACTGATCAAGATGAAGTGAACCAATACTTAACATCATGGCTGGTAGAGGAAGGGGAAGAGGGAAAGCTTCCATGAGCTTTGATGTTAGTCGTCTTGGATTTGGAACAGGAGAAGGCCTTCCAAAGGCAAATTTGCAACCACCAGCCCTATTTCCGGTAAGGTTATGAGTGTATTATTGCACTTTATTCACACATCTTTATATTTGTACGTTGTTTTGTAAATATACATGTCTACATTTATGAAAAAGATCAGTACATACAACCGAGTACTGATTTTCTTTATGTTTGTCAGATAACATAATCTACAAAACAGTCATATATACGTGTAACTTTGTTATGTTTTTACTGAAGAGTATTTAATATTGAAATTGGTTTTGCTCCTTTTTGGAGCAAAATCCAAATTGAATGCAAATGCTCACTTGGGAGACAAAACAATTTCACTTTTCATTTCTGTAAATTGTATCTGGTTTGTATGTCAGTGGGTAAAACATGGTGAACAAATGATTTCTAGTTTTAAGGGATGAATTACTTCAAGGATAATGTTTTGATATTTTAGCCGCTACAGCAAAGACCCACTCCTCTTTCATCTACTGAGATTGATGAATATCTTTTGGCACTGAGTCAAGAATACCGAGGAAGTATCAGGGATTCACCGTTCTATTTGAAACCTAAGACAATAAAAAGAGGTATGTTGTTTAGGAAAAAGTCAACAAATTTTATACATGCACTACAAAATCATATAAGATTTTCATAGATTTTAAAGTATGAAGTTTTTTAAAGATTTAAATTATCTTTGAGACCATACTTGAGAGTACATTTTATATAATTTCAACTGCAACTTTGTGATGTTCACATTATCACACTTTTATTCAACTGAGACAAGTACTCCTATCAAAGTGGGATTTGAACCAACAAACTAAATTAATTTGTTATGTATTTGTCTCCTGGATTTTTGTATAATGCTTTTTAAAGATTATTAGTACTTTTTTCTAGACATTATTCGTTACACTGATCGTTATAAACAAAATCAAAACAAGGGGGAAGCAGCAGAGACTTGGGAACAAGGTAAAACTATATTTTTTAAATCAGCTCAAAAGAAGATCAATTGATGTCTATACACAATGTCAGTCTCTGTACTAAGTATCCTCCCTCTAGTGATATATCTAGAGGTAGCTTAATTGAAAGAGGTTAATTAATTTTTTTTTAAAGTTTTATAGCTACTGTTGATCATATTTTAAATCCTGATTAATTTTTTACAAGAAATGAATATTTTTCATCTAAGTTTATTTTCACTTTAGATTGGAAATACTTTCCATCAGAACTCAAACCAGCCAAAAAAATGAAAAAATCAGAAAAGAAAGGTTTGATATAATTTTTTTTTTTTAATGGTTACCATTTTTTACGTCCTATAAGTTGGTGAATAAAATGATTATCTTACTCAAAGGATAAATTTTCATTTTCAGCTTTAGTAGCAGCTGCAAAGAGTAAGAAAGAGTCATCTTTGAGTAATGAGGAAGTCAAAAAGAGACTTGAGGTATTCTGTTTGTGTTAATTTCCTTATATATGTAGCATCTACCGTGAAAGGTACTTGGCTAAAAGCATTTCATCAGCTTTGAAACGCCTAATATTTTGATAGAAACCGTGTTTCATACGGCCTTGATACCCTTTTTAATGCTTTGAAACAGATAAAGCATTTCTTTGAAACACTAGACCATTTCTTTGAAACACAAAAAGCATTTCTTTGAAAAACTAAAGTATTTCTTTGAAACGGATAAAGCATTTCTTTGGAACGGATAAAGCATTTCTTTGAAACGGCTAAAGCTTTTCTTTGAAACGCATAAAGCATTTCTTTGGAACGGATAAAGCACTTCTTTGGAATGGATAAAGCATTTCTTTGAAACGCATAAAGCATTTCTTTGGAACGGATAAAGCACTTCTTTGAAACACTAGACCATTTCTTTGAAACACTAAAGCATTTCTTTGGAACAGATAAAGCATTTCTTTGAAACAGATAAAGCATTTCTTTGAAATACATTAAGCATTTCTTTGAAACGCATAAAGCATTTCTTTGAAACACAGAGCATTTCTTTGAAACCCTTTATATTTGGTTCTGCGTTTATTTGAAACACTTTGTGTTTTATTCAGGGGATAGATTGACAGACATTTCAACTCAATCTTTGATTGAGTTTCGAAACTCAATCACTCACTTATTTCTACTTCAAAGAAAGTAACCTGGTACTAAATATTTCTATATTAAGTTATCGCATTCGATTAAATGCTCGTTGAATAGTTGGCTAGTATTGCTTGCGTTGGTAACAAAACATTATCATATATCGTTATAATGTGCATGTGTGTTTTTCAAGCAATCTAGAGAAGGTTCAATGTTAAAAGTTTTCTGGCCCCTCAGGGAGGAGGAGCTTCGGGTGATACTAATCTAAGTGTTTAGTAAACTCAATCTTAACACGAAAACGGTGATAAAGGTTACTGCTTGGAATAATCCCTGGATTGATCTTTGAAGGTAGCTTTGAAGATTTGCTTTTCTATTGTAATTCTCGAAAAGTGGCCGTAATACAAAATGCAATTTTACTGCTAGGAGCGTATCAAAATGTTTAGAAAGCAGGATACTTAATTGGACCAAATATTAATTCTCCCCCATGTCGACCTATTTAAAGATATATTCTTTTCATTCGTTGCTGCTTTTTTTTTGAGGTTTTAGGTATAAATATAGGAACTATATTTTCATAAGACTTTTCTTTCCAAAACTGTCAAGATAAATATCAAGGAGAAAGAAGGAAACGTTTGTAAACTATTTTTGTTTGTAAAAGCATATGAAAATCAAAACATTCGAATTGTAAGAGTTAGTTTTGTTTCTCTGTTTTAAAAAAGTATAAGCTCTTTGAAACATTTTAGATATAAAATTAGATTCTCTAAATAAGCATGCATAAAATCAAACTAATCGAACTATCGTATCTACTTTTTATTACAGTGTCTCTTGTTTGAGTCAAGGATACTTTCACAAAGGAATGCTTTATCCGTTTCAAAGAAATGCTTTATGTGTTTCTTTATCCGTTTCAAAGAAATGCTCTAGTGTTTCAAGAAATACTTTATCTGTTTCAAATGCATTTCAAAGAAATGGTTTACCTGTTTACCTGTCAGGTTTTTTTCCGTTTCAAATGCCTTGAAACAACTGTTTTTCTTCTAGAAATGGAGAACTTTAGCGTTTCAAATAAGCCTTTTCACAGTAGATGCTACATATTTATTTTCTTTGTGAAATGTTCACTTACTAGCTTGTTTGCACATAATATACAAGAGATGTGTAGAGTTTCGCATAATATCCTTTTGATCTGTTTTTTATTTCTTTAATATAAGAGTCGTTGTTAATTGTTGCCAGAGAAGATGACTTTGTTGTGTAGAGCTTCGCTATCTTTTTAATCTGTTTTTTTATTTTCTTAATTAAAATCCAGGCTATTGAAAAGAACCCAACAGAACAGGGAAACAAAGTAGAGGAACAAGAAGTGGAAGCAGAAGACTTGGATGCTGAAGAATTTGAAGATGTAAGATTTTTTTGACAAGATTAACATGATTATTCAATTAATTTTAATGCAGGAATTAGGTTTACGTGCTAATTCAACATTTTTTATGTGTAACGCAATCTAATAACCTTACAACAATTTTATCATAGGGTACTTTTACGATACTTTAATTTCTTATTTCTTTTTGTTCTCTCAGGATAATGACTACAACTTTGATTATTACAACGATGGTGGTGATAAATATGGCGAGGATGAAGATGGCGAAGAAGGACCTGTATATTGATATTTGAATGACATGGTCAAATTTATTCACTACCACTGTATAAAGTGTTTTGACAGCTGTGCTGACTTTAGTGCAAATACAGGGTGACCATGAAAACTTAGCACTCTCTTGACATGTGTTGCCACTACGTTTTATACAATCATAGGACTCGCGATGAGTAGTTGTTTTTGGATGACTACAATAACTACAAGCTAATGCAATCTTAAGTTCATGACTGACTGACTCATGGCTCGTTCATTGTGTTACTTTTTAATGTTTAAATGAATAGAAGTTGCTGCATACATTATAAGAAAAGATAGTGTCAAATTCTTTTTTGTAATGACTATAAAACTTCAACTGTATTGCTATTATACTTGATGAAGCCAACCATATTTAGCTTCACATTGATCTAACCTTGTTCTAAATTACCTTGATTGTACAGAGTGTCCCAGAAAAATTAGTACGCTGCGACTACTTCAAAAAGTAGATTTATTTGTGTATATAAAAACTGACATAATCTACTTAAATATCACACTTCAAATGTTGTAAATACTAAGTACATCCATTTTATTGTTTGCTTTTTATATAAAAGACGTTACGTCATGCTAGGGGTTGAATTAACGTAAAATAAAGAGATTGCCAAAAAAGAATCGAGCGAAGTAAGAAATTTAAGACCGCCGGAGTTGAAAATTTGTATGACTTTCACGCTGAAAAACAAGTAGATTGCAATACCCTTTTGACATTTTCAATGTGCTTTCATCATTTTAATACTATATGTACTACTACTCCATGGGAAAAAAAGTACATGGAAATTATCGGTAAATTTGCAGAATTTACCGATATTTAGGGAAAAAGAATGTAATAATTACCGATAAACGCAAGTGTTTTACTGTACAATTTAAGCTTTTTATGTAATGTTTTATTTATATACTAGCTGGTTCCCAGCGTCGCAAGGACGCTGAAGAGACTGCTTACGCACAATGCATAAAACCTGCTGTTT
>JAYRBV010021743.1:0-11255 GCA_036023255.1 Mitrocomella polydiademata
CGTGACGTCATAAAACTAGAGTTATGACGTCATAACTCGATGATTTGCTAACTCGACTTTCTTAACTCGACTTTTTTTAACTCGATGATTCCGAGCCTCAATGAATTACATCTTTAAAGCTATATGCACGCGATAAAACAAAGCCCAACTAACTAGTCTGAATGTTTTTAAAATCTCTAAGAAAGACTAGTACAATTTAATTTGTTAAGTTTTGACTAATAGCTCTCTATGGATAAAAACTTTTTTCTAAGTCACCCAGTAGTTTTACATAAATTAAAGTAATATGATTTCAGGGTTCCAACTCTCTTCTGCTTCTTAAAAAAAAACGAGTATACTTTCAGGAGGTTGTTTGCTTTTTTTAAAGGAGAAATTTCTGATTTTGCCATAAAATTTACCTACATACTGAATATATTTTGAAGAGATTTGAGGAGGCGTGAACGTGTATATGCTACTTACGAGAAGAACAGTTCTGGTATTTCGTTTTTCCGATCTTGCTGCCAGTTTTACCAGTTCACCTTCTTTTAAAAATACCTGAACAACAACAAGAAATCATTAGCAAACAACTCGATGGAGGAGGAGAAAGCCAAAGAAATATTTCGAAAAATAATTATAATACATACCCTGCTGGCAAGGACCAGACTTTCACCTCTCATACCGTCAACAATTCGATCTTCAATCTCTAACAACTTCTTAAATTTCTCCTATAAACAAATTTATGAAAAGTAATGTTAGGTTCAGTATCCAAATAAAAGGAGGTGGCGGAGAGCAGTATCAGACCTCGCAAGAACCTCTATTTCATTGATACAGTCAATATAGACAATCGTTACATTGATGCCTATCTCGTTTTAAGTATTAAAATATAGAAGTTAAGTTAATTTATATCCGTCGAATACTTTTGAGACACTAAAAGAAGGCAACACATCTTTCAGCCATATAATTAAGCATACAATGAACGGCTTACGTTATCTTTCATGGAGTTATTTGCGTTGAGCGCTGCTTTCGAGATAATCACCAGTGATGCTGAAACAGAGAAATACCAGAAATGTGCTTTTAAATGGATGACAAACGACATGTTATCAATAGATGAATCTGACCAAGGGGGCTTCTCCAGAGCCATATAGAATTGAAATCCCAAATATTCTCAACAAACAAAACAACGCAGGTACAATCAAATAACTGGCCAATCATATTCTTACCTTCGGATTCTTTACGGTCTGGCGAGTCTTCAGGAAGTCTTTTCAAATAATCTAACAAATAATAATGGAACAGAAATTAAAACTACGAGTATAACTAACACTCGAGAAACGAAAGTCAACCCTAAACACTCTAGATCAATATAATAGATATAATGAGAATTACGAGGTAAATTACAGAAGTGGATTTTTCTTCTCCGTATTTTTTTAACATGATCAGTTATTTTAAATACTCTCTAAGATTCTTGAAAACATATATGGATATCATTGGCCTGCACATAAACCAAGCAATTTACCTGCTAATAATAGCTTGTATCTTGGTACTCTTTGAACAGGTTCCAACATATGATGTTGCAACGACAAATGTTCGCATTTCGGATCTTTCTAAAAACATTGAAAACAAAACAAAATATAACAATGCCATACAGAAAAATGAACGCAATCCAATCTTGAAAATATAAATATTAGAGGAGAGAATTGTAGTTGTGAGCAGGGAAATTGAAATTCGTTTTTAAGAGCAATGTGGACTTGACGCTGAGCTTAGGATTGAAGGGTCAACCACGAGACTTTCGATGGTGAAAATCGCTGCAAATTCCATTAGTTTCCTTGTTAAGTCTTTTGCAAGGATGGCAGGACTCCCACCGATAGAAATTTATTAGAAACTAAAGAGCCTATATCTTGAGTGGATATCTTCAAATATTAACATAAAAGTACCTGTAGCTCTTCTATGATAGCAGCAAATTTTGGTGATTTCTTTAACCAGTAATTGAGCGAAGTTGTAGCTTGATCAAAACTTTTCACGTAATCTGTATATAACTACAAGAAGACAAACGATTATCATATCAAAATCATTTCCTTCCATCACATCTCGAGAGATTATGGTAACCAAAGCTGCAATTTCCTTAACTGAAGGCATGCTGACTTAAAAGATTGAGAAAAGTTTAACTTTTACCATTCGAATTTTATGAGCTTAGAATTACAAGGCATCAATAATAAGAGAGAATGCTTACCAATAAACAATGACCAAGGGTTTTGAAAATGTCCCCGATTCGATCTTTGGTTTCCCTAAAAGAAAAAAAAATCCTTGTTTCAAATCCTTCGGTATGAATTGCTAGAAAAAGAAAATTAAATGTAGTCATGGAATTTTTTCATATCGATCTCCTCCGACTAAATGTCTCATATTGTTTTCCAAGACGGCATGAAAAAAATCATTTATACTAAACACGATAAAATCATTTATACTAAACACGATAAAATCATTTATACTAAACACGATAAAATCATTTATACTAAACACGATAAACGATTCGCGAGAAAACAACGCCATTTTCCGTTGGTAGCAAAAAATTCAAATCGTCTCTCATGTAAACTTTATTTGTACGTTATATGTACGTTCTTACCACACTTTGTCTCTCATGTAAACTTTATAGGTTACTTTGTACGTTCTTACCACACTTTGTCTCTCATGTAAACTTTATAGGTTAGTTTGTACGTTCTTACCACACTTTGTCTCTCATGTAAACTTTATAGGTTAGTTTGTACGTTCTTACCACACTTTGTCTCTCATGTAAACTTTATAGGTTAGTTTGTACGTTCTTACCACACTTTGACTCGATCTTCAATAGCAGGCAGCAAAATGGTGGAATGGAATTTATAGATGGGTGACAGATTGGGGAAGATCTCTTTGACTGCTTTATCAGAAATGACATTGGGATCTTTCGATTCTTCTTGTATACGTTGTAGAAAGACCTGACAAAAAGAAGAACTCGTGTAAGCACCTAAACATATCGGGAAATAAACTTATTTTCGATTAGAAATTTCGTCCTGCTAAAATAGCGAAGATACGCTGTTCGAGTTAAACAAAAGTGACAACACTTTTAGCAAACTGACTAAAAATTTAAACTAAGTTTTGCCCGAAAGGGTACATCGTTTAGCACCAGGGATAAAACAAAACAAAACAATAACACTTTACGACATGTGTACAATAAAACTTCGTTGAGTTATAAATGGTAATGTAATGGGAAAATAGCTTAGAAGTTTCGAACGTTTAGCCTACCTGATCAAGTAGGTGAAGCCTCTTGACATATCTGCATGGAAAGAACAAAGAGAATATAAAAATGAGAATATGGTGTTCTTTTACCGTTATAAATTTGCCACAAAAATTCTGTAATCAACATAAGATATTAGAAGTGTTACAAACATGGTATATCAAAATATGAAGGACACAACAACAACACTAGAAAATTCTTACGCTCTTTCCGTGGTGAGAATTTCGGAAACGATGTTATATAACTTCTTTTTGGTTCCTTCAAGATGAGACTGAAAAAAATGAAGAAGACGTTTGAAGTTAACATATTATAGAATAATCTTTTCTTACAAAAAGTAAAAAATAAGGTTTAAAGATCTTACTAATTTTGGTAAGGGCTGTTGTTCCACTTCAGTTTGGTCCACCTCATCTCCACTGGAAGAATCAAATTCGTCGGAATTCCAATATTCGTCGTCGGACGGTGACGGCGACGTGACGCCTGGGGAGAGATAGATGTGTGAATCACGTTCACTCATTTTGCGTGGAGTCGTGACGATATCTTCATAAACTGGGACTTGACACGATGGATGGTAATCGGGCAACGACTGTCTACGATCGATCACTGGATCTTTCTTTTTCTCGGCCATACTTTTAGAAATTTGATGTTTGGATTTGAAACGCGATCTCTTCTCCTTAGAGGTGTTTTTCTTACCACCAGTAGTTGCACCACTCGCAGGTGATGACAACTCAGATGGAGAGAGCTCAGTTGGTGACAGGTCTCCTCCACTCACCACATCTGCAGGTTCCAGGTAAGCAACTTCGCCAATCTCGTCGTATTCACTGTTTCCTGCCTTTTCAATAGCACCGTTAACCTGTTGCTGATTCTCACCATTATTGAGAGCAGAATTATTCGACTCTAATGTCACCACGGCGTACGCTAAATCGCTTGAAATTTTCGTCGACTTTTGTTTTGTAACCTGTCTGTTGGGAGTATCAATTATTTCTTTTTCTTCCGTTGATTTACTCTTGCCCTCAACAGAATTTTGAGGGGTAATTGTTTTCTCTAGCGCTGCTTTCACAGTGTATTCAATGTTTATGACAGTTGGATCTGACGGTGAAGAAACCTCTTGGTCAACGGATGGTGATTTTGTTGCAGTTGGTTTGAATTTGGGTTTTGGTGGCACTTTAGGGGATCCAGTTTTTTGTTTTGGTGAACTTGGAGAATTATCTAGAACATTGGTTTTGTCGCCGACTTCGTTATTTTTAGCAGCAGTAGGTGGCCTGGGGAGGGGTTTAGGTTTAACAGGGGGTTTGGGAGTGTCTTTAAGTGAATTTCTCTTATTTCTCGGTTTTGGTATTGGTTTGATAACGTTCTTCTCTTCAAACGATGTGAGTATATCTTGAACAGACATTTGAGTGGACAGCTGGTGAATATCCTCGTGCGAGCCGACAGCTGTGTAGGTTGTGTATAATTCCTCCTCCTCACCTAGTCCACCTTCATTCAAATCTTCCGACACATTCTAAGAAAGATACATTTATGATAATATGAAAAAATGCAGTAAATGGGACTCAATTAGTAGTTTTTATTATCAAACATAGCTATTTTCGTTTTTTGTCTTTTTTTGGAATACCTAATTCTTTCAAGTCTCCCGAGTCAGATTCAATTAGTAGTTTTAATTATCAAAGGTCATAATTACTTTCACTATAAACTTCCGAGATTTCACATAATGCTTTTTTTACTTAAAAAAAATAATCTAGTTACAAAAAGAAACTAATATTTTGCATCAACGAATAATTCGCACAATTAGTAGTTTTAATTATCAAAGGTCATAATTACTTTCACTATAAACTTCCAAGATTTCACAAAAGGCTTTTTTTACTTTATCTACTTAGAGTAATAATAAATCGTGTTTCCTGTGTCAATCTTACCATAACTGATGATTACAATTCATGTTAAATGGTTTATGTAAGATCACCCTTGACAATAAAACTTCCAACTTTTATCACGTCATCATTTAATGAACACGCTGTATATAAGGAACCTTAGAGTCAGTTTTGCAGAAGAGTGACATGGTCAAAACATGTCTCTTTTAGGACCAGCGGCTTATCTCTGTTAGTTTAGTTGATTATAGCCTGGAATGACTATTTCTCGTAGCGACACACGATTCTTATATACGAGACTTTTCATATATTATATTATATACTAGCTGGTAAACCAGCGTCGCAAGGACGCTGAAGAGACACTGCTTTCGCCCGTCGATAGATCCAGAAAAAAGAATTGTTGGGGAAATTTTTTTTTTACATGAATTGGAGGAATGAATAAAAAATTGGCCAAAACTTTTTTTGGGGGGCAAAAAAAATTGGGCCAAAAATATTTGAAAAAAATAATAATATATATTTAACTTTTTTTTTTTTTGAAAATGTTGAAATTATTTCTTCCACAGCTCGGCTACCATTAATGCGTACATACAAAGAGAAAGAATACGGCTTTTATTATATAGATTATATTTCGTATAAGGAAAAGCAAAGTAGTGGCTAATCTAGAATAAGTTTATTTTAGTTTATTTTTTTTCATGGAAATATGAGATGATTATTATTTCACTATCTTACTGCACACACCAGTACATTGTGCATGCCTGGAATACTAAAAAATCCAAATTTAACGATAATTAGAAAAGAAATTCGAAATAATCAAGAACAAACCTTTTCATCTGATATTTTCAAATTATAGGAGAAAAAAAACTTCTTTAAAAACATACTTGCAAAATAACAATTAAATAAAAAAAAAATCGCATCAGCTTGGCATCATCACCATAAAACAAGATGAAACCGTTTTGTGTATGTGAATTTTGTGAAGTATATTCTTGTCATCACACACTGGGTTACATGTGAGGGTGATGATCTACGTTTGCTTATGTTAAACAAATAAAAACAACATATCTCAACGGTGTCAAGGTTCATATAATACAACAAAACACAAACGGTGTGCACACACATGATTCTCAAATTCGTTCGTCTCAACACTTTGTGACACACACACAAAAACAGCTTTACATTATATGTACCTTTATATCCTGTTATTGTAAATTCAACGGTACAGTAGAAATCTTAAACTTATAAATTGTACACCAAGCTTTTAAAATAATAAAACTTGATAAAAACAATGCGGCAACTGTACACAACATAAAAAATTACCACACAACTACGTTCAAAAATAGAAAGAAAAACACGCTTAAGCTCGACATGAAAACATACCAACGTTCAAACAAATAAAAGCAAATCAGAAAGATATACAATTTCCCCTATCATACAAAACACACAAAATAACTCTCAATCAGAAATATATACAATTTTCCCCATCATACAAAACACACAAGATAACTCTCAAACAATTAAGCTGTTGTACTAACCAGGTAAAATGTACTTGACATAATTAATTAAAAACTTCTCTGTTTCTCCAATAACATATTATATGAAATTTCACTCTATCCTTACTCTTCACTAGAGCCAGATTTACTTTCGATTTACAACACATTAATCACGTCTGTTCTTGTAATTGCACTGAATAGGTTGGTCATGTCATGGCAAAAAGCTTGTTATACCGTATTCTTGAGCTAAACTATGCGATGAGGTCATGGCAAAAAGCTTGTTATACCGTACTCTTGAAGTAAACTATGCGATGAGGTCATTACACCTTTAATCATCTACACATGCCCACAGTTATAAAAACAATTTTGAACGTTGGCTGCTCGATTACTTCTCATAAAACAAAACAAAGTCTCTTTAAATTGGCATCAAGGTTCGTTCGTGAATTAAAGTGAAAGTACCGGTGAAAGTAAGGCTTTTTGTTGTAACAACGAATGAAATCACGAGGTTACGATACTCATGTCGTTTTATAAATAATGGCGGAAAGTATAGTAGTAGAAATAATTTCTAGGGACTGAAAATATTTTGACTTTTGTACTTTTGTACATACTGTGAATTTACCGTGGTCACAAACAGGAGAGCTGTCGATTTTTTTCTTATTCCCACAAAGAATGCCTGTTTTACTGTAAGTCATAATGTAGAAGAAAGTCCTAAAACAATTTCTTGAGTTTTGCTTATAAAGGATCAACATAGTAGGTCCCATTCTAATCCCCACAAAATACCCTTTGCATCATAATAAAAATCTCAAAGATTTAAATCAAGGTTTCTTGGGTTTCGCTTATAAAGAACCAGCAGGAATTCTAAGAAACCTATTAAGAATTATTTCTCCCAAAAGTGAAACAACACGATGAAAATTGAGTTGCGACTGCAGTGCTGTATTAAAAATCAAAAATCATTAAAACCCTTACCTGTCTGCTAATCGCCAACCGGTACAAGTCCGGGTCCGAAAGTGTTCTCGGTATCTGCGACATATTTCTCGTCTCGTAGTACGTTGAAACACATCTTCGTTTTTCTGATAGGCTGACAGGTTGTCCACTCTCCGTGCGCGGTCTACTCGAATTCAACGCGTTATAACGGACCATGCAACGGGCGATCTTCTGCCGCTTCGGTGTTTTCTCCATTGAAGTGGCCTAGTAGTGAGAAAGAAGAATAGAAATCAGGTAAGAGCATCGCAGTAGCAGCCAACCGACATAAGAACATTCTGCCTGCGTCGAAGAAAATTACGACGGCAGAATAATCTAAAGTCAATTAAGCATTTAAAACACTTGGACGTGGCAAATCCCCCCCAGAGAAAAAGTTCTAAATACGAAGTCAAAGTTTAGCGAACACCGCCAATGTGCCAGTTCAAATGGTTTAAACGTGCGAAATGGAGCAAGAGAGAATGATATGATATGATATGACATCTCTGGAAAATTATGTGTGATGAATCAAATAGAAAACTAGCATTCTTTTTTAAATGAGCAACGTTTAATGATGGGAGAATGGTGAGGTCATAAACAGCTGATTAAAAAAGAAGAAAGTGTCATTAAATTGGCAACATGATTGTTACTGTATTTATGTTTCTATTAAATGTTCAAAGAATTCCTAATTATTAACCGTTTTTCTATGTGTCTTATTCCACACTGCTGATAACGAAACTGATTCAATGTTGTACAATTTCCTAGTATCTACCAAATCTGAAAAAACAACATTTTTGCTAAGCGTATTCAGGGGTTTGCTAAGCACTTTCTTAGTACCACCTAGATAGATAAATTCTTTGCAAACTATTTTCAAAAGTCCTTTAATGATTGCATCCTGAAAAATTGAGAATACAGTTACACGTTTTTTATAAGAAACCTATTTATAGTCTGAAATACCATGTTCTTAGTTCTACAAAAATACCATTTATGCAACACGAATAAGACAATTTCGCTCTCATCTTCAGACATTGCTGGCTTTAATGATGTATTTCTTACTCAACTATAGATAGTATCCTGAGTCGTTTATATTTACCTGAGCCAAATTCAAAAGTGACGAAGGTTCTTCACCCTGAAGAAGACTAAACGTAGAGTAACGTTTCTTAGAGATCACTTTCTCGATGAATCGAACCTCCTGTTTGGATAGGGTCCTTAAAACATTCTTCTTACGTTCCACGACCTCTGCATCTTTCACCTTATTGTGGTGCAGGACAATGTTCTTAGGGAACGAATGCGCTTTTTGACGGAAATTTCTAGGCTTTAACAGTTGCACTTCAATACCACTAGGGTTCTCTAGCACGCTGGTTGAGAAGCGCTTTTTCATATTCTTCCTTTGTTTACATGCCAGTCTTTCAGTTTGCTTCGATTCTTCATACTGGCTGGATAGCTTTCTTTCGAAAAACTGCGTGCTTCTCTTCCTGACACGCTCGAATTTGGTTTCCAGATTTCCTTTCAACTCTTGAAACTTATTCTGTTCGTTGTTAATGTTATCTTGTATCTTACAATTCTCCGCCTCCTTGGAATGTTGCGTGAGAGAGTACCTTTTCTTACTGGAGGAATCACTCATGATGCTATCTGTGTTAATTGTAAACAAATTTGGTTGCATTAAGGTCAAATAATTACCACCAATCATTGTACTGCTTGTCAAACCAATTGATCATTATTTTGTCATCATCAAAACAAAAATATGCACTATTCTATGTAAAGGAACATCACAAAATATCAATCAAAACTCTGAAGAAACATTTAAGGTTTAATAAACAATTCGTCATTAAGGTGCAAACAATACGACCCATCACCAATTCAGTAAATAAAGATCGAAAACAAAACTAAGATTTAATAGCCACATCTTAGGATAGTTGATTAACAAATCTGCGAGCACATGTAAACAAACTCAAGAAAAAATGGACTTCCTGAAAGACTTGAAAAAGTAAGTCCACAACAAAAAAATGTGTAAACAAATCATCATCTACAACACAGTAACGTTCATTTGCCAAAAGAAGACCACTTTAAAACACAGTAATTTGCACGAGGAAAGAAAAAAAGTTTAATTGCCCATTAATGGACATTCTCCTGATCGGGCTGTAGATGGTAAGATGAGGTGAATAGGCAGGATATCCCTACAGGAGAATTAGAACTTCCTTTACATAATACAATGTGATACAAATGGTTGAATATTCCTTGCGTTAATAAGAAAGAGCTCTCTGAAAATCTCATCAATTGTCATTTTTTAAAAGAAGGAGGTACAAAAAAAATACTTCTATTCTTAAATTAGAAAATTTTTGTTTTAAATGTTCAGAACGATGACGAGCTGCTTGGTTAAAAGTTGGATGCAGAGATTTATTTGAACTTTTATGTATTCTTTATCAAACGGTATTATTATTCTTTAATCTAAATATTATATGGATCTTGTAAAAATAATTAGTTTCTTGAGTTGCAATTTTTTATTGTTTTTAGTCAAGGATAAAGCATAATAAAAAGGATACAAAAATGAATATTCCTCGCTTTAAATTATTCTAAATCTCATCAAAATTGTCTTTAAATGGGGCGAAGAGAAATTTTAATGAACTGTATTGTACAGTATGTACTTTTTATCAAACCGTATTTCATTCTTTGATTTTAAGATAACATAGATTAAACTTGTTTCTTGAGTTGCAATTTTCAGTTTATAAAGTTTTAAATCATGTTTCTTGAGTCTTCGTATTTTTTCCATTTTAAAATTCTTTTGAAATTTCTGTAAAGTGGTATAGTTACTTTAAGGGGATTAATGTTCGCGGGGATTAAAGTTTGCGGATTTCGCAGATTTTGGCCTAATCCGCGAAATTAAATCTCCACAAAAATTACATCTTGGACCATCTGCAAAATTAAATCCCCGCGAAATTCAAACATTTAGCCTGAACCGCGAACTTTAATCCCCGCAAAGTATCTGATGGTAAAATAAAAAGTTGAACAACTAGAAAAATAAAATGCTACAGTAAATTGATTTTTGATCAGTACTGTGGCAAGACCTTGCTTGTAAGCACTGAAAGCACCTTTTTTTTTTCCTTCTTTGACAGTTAGTTACCTTAAAAGTGGATTAATTTTTGTAGATTTAAGTATTTTCAATAAAATAATATCAGCCTGTAAACCTTAATACTATGTTATAGAAGGGCAATACTCGATTTTTCTCCTCAAAAGCTAGTGAAAATGGTGTAGCAAGGAAGTATTTGGATAAATATAATTTTAAATTATAAATTTATTTAATGTAATTGCTTGATCTAAAAACAATACTGTACAAAATAAACTTTCAACTTTGTGGTGAACAAAAGCCGGGGGATGAGGAAGGCCCAAGAAAACATGGGCAGACAACATAAGCGATGATAGTAAAAAGTGGAGATAGACCTCAATGGAGGAAATGATTGAGAACAACTTTATTAAATATAAATAGCCCGCGAAAGGCTTGGTCGTGGATTCGAGTCCCACCAGGTCTGTAGATTTTCTACGGATTTGGCCACTGTCAAAGAATCTTGCAAGCTGATCATAATAGTTTTTTTGCATCTTTGCGGGGGGTCCCTAGTTTGGCTTAAAGGGGAATCGAGGGAAAAACTACCCCCCTAATTTCTTTGCTTCTATCGATTCATTTAATAAATCTAGAACGTTTCCGAAAGTTTCAGC
>JAYRBV010021754.1:0-11255 GCA_036023255.1 Mitrocomella polydiademata
TTTCCACAGAAACGCATCCAGCAGCAACATATTTGTGATGTTTGTCTTAGTGGTAATTTACTTGTTTACTATAGGCGCATTCCACCAAACATAACAACAGCAAAAAAAAATTACCTTAAGGCTTTATAACTGGATAATATAATATCATCAGCCTCCGCGGTTCCGAATAGGAAATTATTAATATTGTTAATTATGGACCCTGTAAATTTCCTTTTTCATTTAACATACCTTAGTGACTTTTCCGTTTTTATATCAAACATATAAACAAACATCAATATCCCACCTGCCGCCCGTTCGTTCCGCGCGCGTTTTCTCCTCTCTATTAAAAAATCGTGCTAGGATTCGAAGTATTTGAAATGAATTCCAAAGATTTTCGAGACCAGCATACATATCCTGATAAAATGACGCCGGTCGTTGTTTTTTTTCATGTTTTTTTTTTGTCGTGAACCTTCCTTGTCTATATACCCTGCTGTTATACAAACTTATTCAAATGCATGCGTGCAAAAAAAGTAAATAAAGATTTAGTGGCCAAACAGTAAGGACGGTCTTCTTTTCAACTTCGGCATGGTCCCCCCTTCCCCCTGTATCAATGTTGTTTTCTCAAGCGATGACTTCTTTATCTGAACATTGATGTAGGGGAAGGAGACAATTTTTTAACCCGATTCTAAAAATTCTGGCCACTGTTTATGTCCATGATTGTAGATGTAAGAAACCAAGTTTGCATATCTTTTGCCTTTTTTTTTCAAATATTTTTTACCTAAATTGTTCACAACACTGTTATTTTTTTCAGGTCTGTAAATTACAGGTTACCTATTTTTTCTTACACTTAAAAGACTTGGCCTAAAAAAGGAAAATTTTATTTTAGTAAGTTGATTTTTTCGGCTGAATAATCTTATGGAATTACTATTTGAAAAAAAACAAACACAAAAAACTTTATCAACCATCTTCAGAAAAACTGTTGCCAATTTATGATGCCTCGTTTTAATGACAAATAAAACGAAAGCCATTATAATTATGAAAGCTTTACGAGGATGATTTTATCAAACAACCTCGTCATTTTTTATCCTTTGATGAGAGAAAGACAAGTTATTACCAGGCACGTTCTTAATATTTAAAATTTTCCTTTTCACTATAATGACACCAGTATGTAGATAGGATTTTTTTTAGTAAAGTATTTTGAGCTTCATGCAAATACCCTACCCATCTTTAGTAGGCCATGACTACCCAAACAGGATGTTTTGTTGTGGATGGTCTCGTAACAGCTGACCAAGCAGGATGTTTTGTTGTGGAGTGTCTCGTAATAGCTGACCAACCATAAAATACTTTCAAAACTTCCACGGATGAGTGCTTTTGTATTGATCCTGCGCCCATTTTTGCGTGCTACATAAAAAAAAAACACTCCATCCCACCTTTTAAACGTTTTAATGATTTTTGCTGTCTTTGTGAGTGAAAGATTAGGAATTTAAGCGTTGAAGCTTTTCGATATCCGCTATATGAAACATAATGCCTGTAAACAAAATACCATGCAAATTTGTGTCTCACTGATAACATTTCTTTGATATCCTGTTTACAACGCCTATGTATATCTTGTCGACGTTCTCAGGGTATGGTCGATAGAGGTCTAGGTACGATTTCTCTCAGAGTTTAGAGCTTTGTCTTAGGTAGACTTAAGATTAGACGCGCTTCACAAGGAAAATCGGGAATAACGGAACATCGGGGAAAGCGGGAATCATTGCTGAATTTAAAATTTATTCTAAACAGTAGATTTCTCAAAAAACGAGGTAGGGCTGTGGAAACCGATTCTTATAAAGGTTTTGACAGCAAATAAAAACAACCATAGGAATTCTATAATTGAGAGAATAACTTTGGATGAACAAAACAAAACCTGTTGACATGAGCGTTAAAATAATTTATTTATTTACGTATTTAATTACGTATATCATAAAAACAACATCAACACCGCGCGTAATCACCTAAAGTTTTTTAGGTTTTTTTTTTGCAGCCCACCACTTTCGCAAATTCGCCTGCATGGCTAAAGTACACCGATGGTGGGTAGATTCGTTTATGGAAATTATATGACGCAAAATTAATATCGTTGTAAAAACACCCTCGCTGTGCTTTTGAATTATACTGATGGGTAGGTTGGTAAAAAAAGATTACTCTAGGAAGCAATCCAGTGTACTATATATGTTTCTCTTGTGTCTTGATAAGAAACCAAATGAAGCACGCAGAGTATACTAAAAGTCTTTTTTATCGAAGTGTAAGGTATTTTACATATAATTCGCGTTTCAATTCATGCATGATCGGATGTTCTTTTATAGAAAAAGTCACTTAAATGTGTTTGTGAAATCGAGGCAAGTTTGATCAACTGCCTCGTTCTTCCAGTCTTTTTTTATGAGGTTTTGACTAGTGAACATGAATTGAAACTTAGACACCCTCTTAGTTTTTTAATCCTTTTAATAAAAATAAAAGTTTCTGTACCAAACCTTCTTGAAAGGTTACTTTATTTATCTAAAATAGAACATCAACTTTTTCCTTGTAGAAAACCAGTAGAATATCAATGCGGAGGAGTGTTTCCTATTCATACGGCACGCAATATTTGGTGCCATATTAACTCAAATACATTGGATCGGTTTGATTCCGCCTTTATCGAGAACAATAAATTCTGTGAATTCTTTTTTACTTGAAGAAATGGTTTGAATTTTTTTTATCTTCACCAAGTAGTGCGCCAATACGATCTTATATCACTTTTGAAGAATATGGCGGTAGCTTTTTTATAAAGCTGGTGGTGGTCTGGTGGTGTCTTTAGATAAAAAACAGACGTCGTATCGTGGTGATTTTAACGGCTTTTGTTAACGACTTGTCGGTTGGTTTGGGAGACACTCGACCGTCTGGCACAAAATGAAATTAATTTCAAACACACAAGCAGTTTAAAAACAAATCAATTCTGAAAAACCCCTAAACGGAGCAAATCGACCTGATGTCCCCACACCCCAAAATAAACCGCGAAATCTCATAAGGAAGATGGAAGAATCAATTATTTTGCGTTACATAACCATATAATTAATTTCTTTTAATTTTTATAATAAGTATAACTCTGATCAATTTATATAGCATTACAAATTACTACTAATTATGGGCATGAAAGGTTGCTAATGACAATTAATATGACAATACCGATGGTCATCATTTTACAGGAGACATGCTTCGGAAGTAGTAATTGCCAATACTCCGACACGCGACAACAAAAATCATCCCGTCATCTATCGGATGCCGTCAAAATGTTCATATCTCGCGTTCCAAATTCATATATTCAAAATATCAAGTTTTTTCGTCAATCTCAGTTTTCGTTTTTGTAATATTGTCTTTTGCACAGTGACGAAAATCTTTACAGGAATTCAGATTTTTCGTATATACTAGTGCATAGCCTATCAACCTCATCCCTCTCCAAGCCAAGCTCTAAAAAGTCGTTTTCGTCGTATCGTGATAAAATTTTACCATCAATCTTTTCGTCCAAAAACAGTTCCTCGTATTTCTCAAGGTTGACATTTTTCAAAATGGTAGACACATTACCCAAATTCCCTTTTTTGGGGATTTCATCTTCACTGTCTGTGTTTATAACGTTGTTATTGTTTCCGTTGGGGTATTTCGATCGTTTCACTATAGTGCGCATGCGTACAATTGTTGGAGCCTCACTGGCAGTTCCAGAAATTGTGTTCCCCAGCTCCTTCATGAGTGATGTAGGTTTCGCAATGTAACGAGAGTATTCGTTGTTTTCCGCTGTTTTCGTCGGTAATTTAATGTCTTTCTTTTTCAACTTTGATTTGCGTACCGACTTGGTTCTTTCGATGCCGGCACTTTTGTAAGGTAAACTCAACATGCATTCCATTTGATGGTGGAGTGTGGTCAATAGTTGTTTTTCGATATTTTCGAGCTCTTTGTCTTTCATCATATCGACAGGAACGCCACCAAGCAGAATCTCGCAAAATACGTCAACAGTGAGCGGGAAAACGTGCAAGAAAAATTCTCCGTTCCGTTGCGAACTCGCTAACACCAGTTTTTCAGTTTTCTTGCGCTCGGCAAGTAACAGTTCATTTGTTAGTCCAGTATTTTGAATAAACGAGACTGGAAATGTTTTTAAAGATGGTGTAATGAGTAACGGGGTTCTTTCTTTCTTTAACTCGATCAGCTTCTGTTGTTTCGTATCGTAAGGCGAATCGATTTTATAGAATTCGCCTCTAATGTTTATTGGTAGAAAGACCATTAATCTACCAGGATGCATTTCGACAGCCAAATACTCGTTATCGTCCTCTTCGTCGGTCAGAACTTCAAAAATTGTTCCCGGATTATAGATACTACCCTGATACTTGAATCTCTTTGTGACAACGACCCAGTTAATCGAGTCTACTCGTTGGTTATCGATAATGTCACCGATGGTGTGATAAGGAGCATGATCGTAAACGTTGATGCTATCTACACACCCTTCGATGTCCACTGGGATTTCGACCAGGTCCCCGTTGGGTTTAGTGCATTCAAGTTTGACGACTTCCAAGATCTTATGCATTGTTAAGATATCGCCATGTTTTATTTCTTCCGTCAGATCTCCGTCTAAGATTTTCACTGTGAGTGGTGTGCCGACTTCTTCAACGGCAATGTGTAAAAAGGAAGTCGGGTTGCGATAATAATACAGACCAGATTTGGTGATGGGACTGACCAATGAAAATGGTCCCCCAGATATTTTACGGTTCATTTTGGTCCCCTTGGAGATTGTGCCCAGCTTTGAATTTCCCTTTGATAGTGTGCCAGCCAACTTTGAATTTCCTTTGGATAGTGTGCCAGCCATGTCCCTCATTGAAGCCGTCTTGTTTAGTCGAGTATGCCTCAAGCTAACGCTTTACAAAGCTTGTCTTTTTTGTTGTTGTGAATTTCGACTTCTTGACTGCTCAAGTCATAAATGAAAACTGAAACGAGTTGAATTGATTCCGCTTTATTTATCGGCTAAAACATGTTGCCATTAAAGGCATCATTACAATGCGAAGCTAATTATTGTCACAAAATAACAGCAAGAAAGCAATTAAAACTCGGCCGTCAACTTTCGTATGTCCTGTCTAAATGTATCGTTCCTTTGTTGTTAGCGTCGATTCCGTATTCCTTCAGTAACATGTATGGACAATATGAAAGTCGTTAGCGGTTTGAAAACATAATTCTGCTATCAAATCCAAAAGTTTTTGTTTTTTTCCTTGCAGTTTTGTTTTCATGACGTGTGCCAACTGACTGACTCACATGTTTGTGTTTTTCTTTTTGAACTAGTAGGTAGGGCGTTCGCGATTCTCTTTCATATATTTTTTGCATACGTGCAGTAAATTTGTAAAAGTTAAAGGGGTTTTACTTTTCAAGCACAGTAGCCTAGGTGAACTTATATTCAAACTCACACGTAGCAAAATCAATACCACCAAAACCCTTTAATGTAGACATAGCCATACCGCTTATCGCGTATTTTACAACAAAACAAATATATTTTGCATTTTTGCGTCGTTTGTTTGTACAACCCTTAGAGCTCATTTTCAAGAAGAAGAAAAATTTTGAATTGCGAAATTTCTACGAGTAGGGCGCATGCGCTTTTCAAACAAACGAATTTTTCTAAATTTTGCCACTCAGCAGAACAGAAGAGAATCGTTACGCATGCTGCATCATTTTTTGTTTTTGACGTAAAAGGAAGCACTGAATTGTATAGAAGAGGACAACCCAAACAGTAGGTTGGTTTTTCATTTAACTCGTCTTTTCCTTTTCCTTCGTATATAAGAATAGATGTGTTAGACATTCTTTTCCCCCTGGCAAATCTCGTAAAGGAAGGCGCGTGGCTGCAATTAAATTTGACCACATTCTAAAGCCCGGTAGTCCTTCTGCATCGTTGAGCAATCCTGGACATCAGGTACCCCAACTTCCATCCGATCCAGCCGTCGCTAAAAAATTTTCAAACCGTCGTTTGTCGGTTATTCAAACCGTCGTTCTTGTCGGCTTTTTGAATAGTCGTTGGCAGTTATTAGCAAACTCGTTCCCAGAGGGCTTTTCTTTGCTTGTAAAAAAAAAGCGAAGAAAAGCCTTGGGAACGGGGTTGGGTTATTTAAATATTCGTCGTCGGGTGTTTTATTCAATATTGCCTTGCACAAACTTTTAACCAGATTGTTAAAAATGTAAAGTAAGATCCCTGTAAATCAAGATCTAGAGTTAGCCAGGTAGACTTTCCTCTTTGTCTGTATCGTCATTATTTCTATACTCTATATTTCTATGTTGTTTAAGGTTTTTCTGAGACACCCTGTAGTTTTTCCCAGTTTTGTGCTGCGCTTCCCAGACGTGCCCATTCTCCCCCATATCAGACTATTGTAAGTATGATATAGGGTTAATATCAAGGGTAACATGAAAGAGAGTAAAATATCTAAATGTAATACTACACATCATTTTCTCCCTCTCTCTT
Source organism: Mitrocomella polydiademata (assembly GCA_036023255.1). NCBI lineage: Eukaryota > Metazoa > Cnidaria > Hydrozoa > Leptothecata > Mitrocomidae > Mitrocomella > Mitrocomella polydiademata. Next base: position 6,476 of record JAYRBV010021754.1, read on the forward strand.
CGAACCTGGTATGGGATACTCAGAACTAGTAAGATTTTAAGTGAATTGTACTTGGAAGTTTATTGTGTCGTCACTTTTAGCTTGGCTTAATTTGATTTGATGTAATTTCAACATGGTCTTGAAGGACTGCCCATAATTTCACAATAACAAAAGGTATCGGTCTTAAAAAACTTCAGGAAATGCGTCAAATGTGATTTTATAGGAATACTGACAACGTTTCATTGTGTTATTGTATTTATAGAAAAAGTAAAGTGACGGGAATTTTAATGCCCTAAGGGTTTCCAAGCATTGTTAATTCCGATTCTTCTTTGTAGAACTAGGGTTAAGAACGAAGGATACATGCAATTAAAATTTTATCTAGTGCATAAATTATGTGTCAGAGATAATTACATGTGATACGCATGAGAATGAATTTAATTCCATGGGAAAATTATGTATCAAGCAAACCTAGGCAGAAATCAACATATTCACTTGACGTTTCTATTTTGGTTATTAAGGGAGGTTCAATCAATCCACTGGATTTTGACGTAAGTGGGAAATTTTGTAAGTTCCTCATAGCAAAATTAAACCTTCTCAGGTAGAGAGTAATTTGTTCAAATATCCACACTGGGGTAGTGTGATATATCAATTGAAACCGGCAATCAAAGTGAATGCAAATCAAGAGAAAATGCCCTCCAATTATATAATTGTTATTTAAAAAAATTGCCAACTGGTTAGTTAGGGCTTTTCTATAAAGAATTTCTTGGTCGAGACAATCGGTCACAAATCGTACTTTCTATTTCCTTCATAAACTAAAATGATGTGAATTTTTTTTTTTGCTGACTTTATTAGTTTTTCATACATGAATATTCAGCCTAATTGTAGCCAGGAAACCTGGCTCTGACTCTTTTACTACCCAAAACACCACACAAAATATATAAAGTGTCAAGCCAACACAATTGACGTTTTATATGAAATTTTAAGAAACTGCTAGCTTTTCACTTCCTGGTGATCTGCTGCAAGAACTCCCATGAGGATTTCAAAGGGTAACGGCGGTACACATTAAAAACACATACTGAAATCCGTTATACGTTTTGATACCAATTTATTAGTTAATTAACTACGTATCTATGTATGGAGAAAATTAATTATTTGAAGCAAAATTTAGGGAAATTAATCCTAATGGCTTTAAAAATTAGAATTTCCCACTACACAGCTGAAAAATAATGATGCCTTTTTTTAAATACGTTTCCCGTTCATTGCGGTGAGTTTATTATAAAACGATTTTTAATTTCGTCATTGGTAATTAATTGAGTAAACAATTACGAGGTATCGTTGTAGATAATTTTCTCCATAATTTTGTTGGTATACCTATTACTAAAAAACGTGATCGTGTTCTTCTGATTGGAGAGAGCATGATTAGAACCTCGTTTGTGTGTGGTTGTTTATCTAACTTCCTGAGGTATCCGATTCATCTCTCGCTGCATTGTTTACTTTTAGTATATTTGGCTATTTACACAATTGTCATGTGCAGTATTACCTCTTTTCCATAAATACCCCTTTCCACACTCATTTCATAGTTCTTTGCCTGGTGGTGGCCATGAAATAATATCCGGTATTTATTATAAAGGTCTTTTACTGGTAACACATGGTTTAGAAATGAACCTGTAACAGCCAGGCGGTAAAATTGTTAAATGTTATAGTGGACAGAGTATTTTCTCCTTAAAACAGCACTCACTATTCTTTGTCGCCCGCGTTCATGAAAAATACTCCTTCTCATCATGTGATAATTTTCAAAATTGAAAACATTTTGATGATATTCTTATAGTCTACTTCCGGGGGGGGAGTATATAGTACATACGGTCGTTTTGGACACGGGTATCCCCATCTATTTTTCACTCATATGATTTTGCTTACCGGATGTGCGGCCCCTAAGGCTCTCTGTTATTGGAGTTAGGAAAATGCACTGTAAGGGTCGGGTTTTACCCAAATGCACTGTAAGGGTCGAAAATTGACAATACAAACTTCTGGCCATTAGCATCAAATCAATCGGCTCCTTAAGAAAACTGTGCATTTTGCTGCACCGTAAGGGTGTGGTTTTTGACCGTAACATTTGGGTCGCGCATACGGTCGTTTTGGACACGGGTATCCCCATCTATTTTTCAAGTAACAACTAGACCTGAACATCATGTGTTATGTATATAACTTGAAGATATGCTGATAAGACCACTCGTTAGTCGTGCAGTTCTGGTACAACATAATGGCGGTATGCAGGAAAAATAATCTATTCAGTTAGAGCAAATGATTTTACAAGCTGAAAAATTCCAAAGTGAACGGGACTTGAAATAAATGATTCCGTTAATTTTTTTCTCTTCCTGAATGTGATCTTCCTGCTGGCATCAACAAACCCTGGTATGTGATCTTCTACGACTTGATAAGTCGCTCTACAAGGAATATCGGGAAATCTTAACTTAAACAACTTTTTCGATCGAGGTGATTCCCGTGTTCCGTATTTCCCGTTTTCCCCGATTTCCCGATATTCCCCGATATAGAGATATTTCTAGACTAGTGATTTTCCTACTAGCATCAACAAACTCGTGTGTGGGCTGCTTACACATTTACACGGTGCGAGACACGGTGGAGTTGCACACATCGAAGCTCTCGAGTACTGATTCAAAAAGATATGTATTTTTACTGTGTTATTTGAAAACAGAGTTTGAAAACCTTAATGAGAGTACAGAGAAAATACACCGGGTATCTTTCTGAAAGCGAGTGCTCAATTTTTAGGCGGAATTTTCTTTATACAAAAAATTTGATGATGCACGATATAGTTCTAATAGACGCATTCTTTAAAGACACACTCATTGATCTCTGCTAAAAATATATTTTCCGGACTAGCCAGGGTATTGTCTTTATATTTCAAATTGGTAGCATTCTATGACATCCTATAATGTGGAGGTTGGAACGAAAGCGATAAACAATAATCAGCATGGAAAGATACAATATATATGAAATGTTATGTAATCGGTATATTGAAAATGGCTATGTTGTCACATTATAGTTGCAGAATATATTCATCGGTTTGACGTTTGTATAAACAAAGGTCTATATGAAACACCTTTTGGCCAAGTCCTCAAAATTATATATTATAAAGTCTTCCCATTTTGTTCACTTATATTGTTAGACAAGTGTACTAGCAGAGAGATATATAGGAAACTTCACACAACCAACCCTACTGGATGTAGAGCCCAGTGCCTAACATATTGTCTGGTACGGATGCAGGGCTTAAAAACATAGAACATTGCGGTACAACAAGTCAATGATCGAGTCCTTTTATACCGTCTTCCTTATACCGTCTTCCATATATTCCTGTCTTCGACAATATGTTAGATAGAGTGTGATGGTAATTTTATCCAGATGGTACATGTACATGGTAATTTTATCCAGATGGTACATGTACATGGAACTTATCATGACACATCCGAGATCCAGGCTTTACTAAGCCAGTGACGTCAGCTAGAACTCTAGCCATCAGTCATATTGAGAAAGTGAAATTAACAGAGAACATTGGCTTAGTAAAGCCTGGATCTCGGATGTGTCATGAAAAGTTCCATGGACAAGTGTACTAGCCTTTATTTTTTTAGCATTGTCACAATAGTGTCACCTTCTTTTATATGGCGCGTTCGTTATTTGGAATACAGTTATTAGTATTGGACAAAGGGAATGAAGCCAGGGAATAAGCTGGGCCGGGATTCAGCTTCCTGAAGTCCTGATTGAACAAGAGTTCACTCGCTGGATCCTTAATAATACCGTGCAACTTGATTGGTTCCTTAATAATATCGTGCAACTTGATTGGTTTAAGATTATCAAAACTCTGGCTTTGGTGAAAACAACATCATTGTGATGTGCGGTTTTCTTAGTGACGTTCTCAAAGCACCACAAATTAAGAATTATTTTTCTTCTAAGAAATTGCGAATTCTCTTTTACTGTAACCAGCATGCAAACGAAAAATTACATCCATCATATCTGATTGAGTAATAATGATGGTATAAATATAGAATTACATTGCGAACCGGGAAGAGATTTATATCCTTTCCCATAAAACTTATACACATTCATTCAACGTTCAAATAGTCTTTACCATGTTTAGCAATCACGGAAAGAAGTGGCTGCACATTGTTTGTGATATATACGGAAAAATTGTTTTCCTCTCTCAAGAGAAGAAAATATATACACCACCGTAGGTGTTTTTTTTTGGGAATGAAACACTTAAAAAAATTCCCCTTCCTTAATTCACTTCTCACATTAAGAAAACTTCCAACGCTATTGCAAAAAAAAACACCAATCAATGCACATGTATAGATTTCAAATTTCCTCACCGTACTATTTCCTTCACAAATGATAGCGCCGCCCATATTTTAAGCGTCGCGCATTTTGTGAGCCAAATTTTATATTTTTAAGCACAGCTCTTCTTCCCCAGTTGTAGAAAAATAAATTCAATTTAACTTCCCCTGATCTGCCTAATTACCCTGGTTTATTTACTTACCTAATCTATTTTAGGCAATGAAAACGCCATTGTTTGAATATTATATGTTAATAAAACCATTATTTATTTAAAATAAAATTTAGCATAAGCTTTTCGGACTACGTTCATCTTCACTTCTACTTATTGCAATGAAGATGGACGTAGTCCGAAAAGCTTATGCTAAATAAATTTTATTTAAAAAGGGAAAATCAACCCAAAAAATTTTTTCACACAAAACCGTTGACATACATATTAAAAATGGAAAGGTGAAAAAAA
>JAYRBV010021765.1:0-11251 GCA_036023255.1 Mitrocomella polydiademata
ATTAACAGCGAAAGGTCACTCCGCCACAAATGTCTCAGCAGCGGGTAGGGTTCGAACTCACACAAACACGAACATCGGATTGTGAGTCCGACTTTATTCATTGGCAGTGGTCTAACCTAACTTTTTTGGTACCAGGACAGTCAGACTACTGCATAAACTCTTTTTAGATAATTCTGCAAAAAGAAAACGTAGTTAAAAAATCACGCATATGTACTATGTGTGGGATGTGCGTCATAGTTCAACATCTCACATGTCCAACAATAGAAAATTTATTTATTTAACTGATGTCTTTCCGGTCTAGACTTATTTTGTTCTTCTTCTTGATCAGTCATAATATATATGATGTCATGCACCCCTATGTGTTACAAGTCACGGAAACAAAATGTAATTGAAGGAAGGTTTTATAGTTTAATGCAAATTACTTGACATCATAACTTTATTGGCTTTCGTTTTAATTATTTTAAACAAGTTTTGTTTTGTTTTCGATCATTCTTTTAAGAACCCAAACAAATTTTGTGTTTACTAAAAAGATATAGTTCTTATTTTTGCAATATTATTTCTCTGGAGCATCAGAATCTTTTCAAGTTTTTCCATATACAGTAAGTTAATGTAGTTAATAAACATGTCTGAGTTTCAACTCTACAGTATTCCTTATAAATAAACAATCAAACAACTACACTCTATTATCTCTCCAAAATAAACAAACAACATCACACACAACTCTCCATAAACTGACATAAATATGAATTCTTTATTCCTTTAAAATATGAAATTTTGTATTTCAGGGAAAAAGAATACTCTCACAAGTTCTTGAATATACTTTTCCCCCATTATTAAAGAATAAAAAGGTCTGTTTGAACTTTTTTTTGTTATTATATTGTGGAAAATTTCTCATACTTGCTCAGTTTTACTGATGAAAAACCTTTGAACTATCTTAGATGAGAATCAGGACTCACCAGCAATGCTTTGTTGCCAAAGAACTAATTGAGTGGCTTTGCAGTCATAAAGAAGCTGAATCTAGGAATAAGGTAATATTTTGTTTTTTACCTTTGTTAGAAACAATTGAGATTTATTTTTGTACTTGCATACACTTTTAGATTTATTAACAAATAGAGAGATGATTTCTAAAGTGGGGTTGGTTTTTGGTTAAAAAGTTGCAGAACCTATTGATAAGTTCTATGGTTTAAAAGTATTGTTACCTTGAAATTTTTAACCCTGCATTTTGCAGTATTTCAAGACTGTTTGTTTCTGATTTCAACTTTTAGGCTCTAGAAATTGGGCAAAATCTCCTCAAAGCTGGAATTATATACCATGTTTCCTCAAAAGACCAAACTTTTAAGGATGATGATGGTCTATACAAATTTACTGTATCGGTATGTATTTGCTATATTTTAAAAGGTGATAGTGTCCAGTTTTTGAATTTGAAATTATGGTTTACTACACACTTAATAATTTCATAAGTTTGGGCCTTGTGAAATACAGTGTCTGGGGAAAAGCGGTCAAAAAAAATTACACAAAAAATCATTTGATTTATGTTAGAAGTGTTGAATACAACAACTGACACACTTTTTTTTATGGCAAAGTACTTCTCAGATTGTAATTCCCATGTGATAGTTATTGCGTTTCAGTTTGAAATACCCATGAGGCTTTACGACTTCATTTACTATAGAGGTTAGTTTATGCTAGTTAATGACCATAACATAACAACCATAACAACGCTAATTAGATTGTGCTTCTCTTAAAAATTTTTTTTTTTTTTTCTTAAGTTAAGTGATTTTTTATGTTATTAAAATTTGAGCCGGTTTTTTACAGACACTCTGTATAAAATTGATATTAGGGAGTTAAAACAATCACAATTCAATATTTCATATTGTGCAATGGTTTTGTTTAGCATGCTCTTAGTGTGTTTGAGAGGGAGGTTATAGATAGATCTATCTATAGATCTGTTATCAGGTAAATGAAGAAAGATTTTCTGTTGTTTCAATGGTAATCTGGTTAATTGATAGTTAGCTTATAATCTGTTTCTTGTTTCAGAATAATAACCATGCTGTAAATGAAATAGCTAATGTTGATACTGGGGAGATTGAAGATGATGAAATTGATTTGAAAGTTGTCATTTACACTATTGTAAAAAGCAAAATACTGGAAAAAGGTTTGATAATATGAATATGTACAATCTTTGTATGAACTTGGGAATAGAGTGAAAGGGATTGTATGTTTTATGGCACTAATATCTATATATGAAAAGTTTGACACAGTGTGTATTTAAGTTTTGCAAATTGATTTGTTGTTTTCATAATGATTAGATTCTAAAATATATTTGTCCGATATTTTAGACAATATGTTTCACCCTTCAACAATCATCTTGACCAACTCTCATATTTTCCTGACTACTGAGTGTCACCAATGGCCACTATCAAGACTCCAACCACCTCCTCCTCAATTGAATATGCACTTTCAAGTAATGGATATGAGCAAAATAACAAATATTACTTCAATAGTAAGTCAATGTGTTAGATAATATAAAATAATATGTGATACTTTATTCAGAGAAACTTCACAAGAGAATCATTTGCAAATTTCATGATTTATACCTTTTTTAAAAAGTTTGCCTCATGAAAATGACCATTTGCCAAAGTTTATCCAATGTAAGTCACCATTTTAGCATACAAGTATGCACCTTGCACATTTATAGCATCTCCCGGGAAAATGTACCAATCATTTCTTTGAAACACGTTAAGCATTTATTTGAAACGCAAAGAGCATTTCTTTGAATCACTTCAAGCATATCTTTGAAATGCATTGAGTGTTTCTTCGTAAAGTTTTAGATAAGATAGATAATTTCATTAGTTTGACTTTTTTTTTAACAATTCACCTGGGCGTATAAAAAATATGGCCCTTAATGTTTTAAAATTATTATGGTCAGTATTCGTCAGCATTGGCTGGATAGCTCAGTGTATTTTCTAACTGCAGTTCACACCACTTCAAGAATTTACATTACATTTCCTATGTGCACGAAATGTACGAGAGTACAGTGCAACTGTGTCACCTGATAGGAAACCCCATGCAATGTGAACCGCAATTTTTGTAAAGAATTGTAAAAAAAAATTCTTGCCACGGCTTGACGCTAAGGCAAGGGGGTGGGGTCCGAAATTCTAACGTTGAATTGAAGTTAAGCATGGCACAAAGAGTTTGGATGATCAGAACAATCTAATTATAATTATAATATAATTAATAATAAATAGAACTTTCTTTCCAAAACTGTCAAGAAATATAGAAGAAGTAGAAGGAGAAGAAGAGGATGAAAAACTTTGAGTTGTGCTTCGAGTGTTTTTCTTATTATTACTTTAGGTTATTTTAATACTCTTCCATAATTTTTAATATCTGCTTTATTCTGTGCAGTGAAATAGTTAGAGTCAGGATTCCTTGCTATTTACTGTATAACGGCAATCAGAAGTATCACTATTAAGAACAAACAAAAACATAAAAAACTATTTACTGTATTAAAAAGTATTTATAAGAAGCATTAAAAATCACCAATTTACTTCCACGATCTCTTTTCGTTTGAGAACTGTTTTCATAACGACATATAAAACATACATTAAAGAGATTAAATTTCGCGAAATTAAGTTCCCGTGAAAATTCTGAAATTGCTGATCCCGTATCACACTGCTGTTTCAAGCCAAAAATGACCCTTTTCAACTTGAAATGTCACATAAGGGAAAGAATGGTAAAAAGGATTTTAAGCTATAATACGGTCGTCAGGCTAGAAACATGGAAAAAAACGTGACGCTGGCTTCCGATTCATGGGGATTCTTTTGGTGCTTCCCAATACCCTAAGGAACATCTGTGCCAAATTTCATCTTGTTAAAAATTGACACTTTCCCTCTGACGATCGTTCTACTAGCAGTGATACTTTTTTTAGGGCATTTAGTTGTAACCAGAAAATCTGTCATTTACTCTTTTCACGCTGCCATATGTGCAATATATACAGAGTGTCTGTAAAAACCGGCTCAAAATTTATAACATTAAAAATCAATTAATTTATGTTGAGAGAAAAAAACGATCAAATTTTACGAGAAGCAGAATGTAAATTTGTCTTTAATAAAACTATATAGTAAATGAAGGTGTAAAATCTCATTTCAAAGTGTTTCCGAGCATTTCAAAGTGTTGCAAAGGCTGTATGAAATGCTGTTTCAATAAAAAGATCAACCGTTTCAAAGCCAATGAAATGCTTTTTACCATGTACCTTTTTCCGAGAGATGTTACATTTCATAATGTTTCTAGCCATTAATTTCAGTTAAGAATGAAATAAACAATTTCTGAATAAGAATATATCCAAATTAGAGACTAATGAATTGTTTAAACCTCGAAAAAGTGTCCCCTTAATTGTGAACCAAGAAGTATCAAATTTTGAAAACTCACTGTATTTTGAAAGAAACCAATTTGTTTTGAATTTGAGCATTCAATTCTCTCGTTTGTTCTGATAAAGTAATATCGTTTGCAGCTATTTCAGAACTGTTTGTAGCGTTATATTGCTAGTTTTAGAACCCATTTTAAAGAGAGTTTAAAACCAAAGAAATTCAACTTTATCCCACTTTTTTTTAAGGAATTTTATGAAGATGCTCCGATATATGTTAGAATTTTGCTGGAAACTGAGGTTAGATAATTATTTTTTAAGTATATTTGTGGCAATCTAGGAGAAATGCTAGTCTACCCGATATACTCTTGGTCTATCGGCATTGGTTAGGATCTGCATATTCTAAACAATGATGCATATGCTCAATTTAGTGAAAATCAAGATCAAAACAAACAGCCAAAATTGTATTATTTTTTCTCTGCGATGTCTGGAAATGTTTTGTAGTGAAATCTAGTCTCCTAACTACATTGATCTAAACTAATCAGCTGATAGACCAAGAAATCCCAAAACAGTTATCGAGTAGACCAGAGAAATGCCACAAATGTTATGGAAAACATACCTAAATACATTAATCATGAAAAGTTTTGGCTGATAATGTTTTTGTAAAAAAACTTTGGTGGAAAAACTTTCGGTCAAAATTTTCAATATTTCGGTCAAGTATTTCGGACAAATTTTCAATTCCAAAAAATGAATTTTGATGAAAAAAAGAAGATTGAGTGAACTTAAAACGTAAAATCAGTAACAGGTAAGAAACAAAACCCGACTGAATTAATATAGTGTGTCTAAAAACTCTGAAACAAGGAAAAAGCGGTTAATCAGTTTGTCAGAGAAGTCATTCACCATCATTTAGAAACTCGCCGAAATAAGAGAAAAGTCTTAAACCTTTCTGTTTTCCACCAGAAACCAGTGAAAATAATTTATCATAGTGAAAAAAGTGTGTACAGCAAATTAGAAAAAACAACTTTCTTAAACTTTCGGCGTGACAAATTTTTGACCGAGGGTTTGTAGCGCCAAAACATTTTGTGATTACTTTAATGGAAGAAACTTTTGTGGGAAGAAACTTTTGTGGTAAAATTTTTGTATTTCGCGGATGACCGGTTTTAGGGCATTTCGCCAGAATAAACTTTTGCGGGTGACCCGTTTTAGGATATTTTGCGGGAATAATCTTTCGCGGATGACCAGTTTTAGAATATGTTTCACAGGAATATTTTTCACCTAGGTAAAACGTTCTTATGTTCCCATTACTTCGAAAAACATCCTCTCAAAATACAGACGTTTTATTTTCGGGCGTTTTCATTCCCATCTTTCTGAATTTAAGAAAATTTTTTTCCATTAAAGTAATGTACAATAAAAAAAGTTCGCAATCTTTTAAAGTTTCATATACAAGAGTCGTTTCACTTATGACTGAGTTTAGTTATCACGTCACAACAATGCCTTTTACAAAAGTATTTATTTTTATGTTTATTTTTTGATTTAATCTTAATTCTAATTTCATAGGATGCTACAAATGATGAAACTAGCTGGCTAGTTCAAGGGAAAACAACTGAAGAGATAAATAAATTGAGCGTCTCTGTTTGTAAAATATGGAAAGATTTTTTTGCAATTGACCTGAGCGTTACAGTTCAGCCTACAATCTTACCCGTTTTAGACTCATACATACTTGTTTGACTGTTCAAATTTATATGTAGTTTCCAATTGAAAAATTACATAATATAGCTTCAACATACCTTAAGGGCATAAGTTTTAGCAAATATAGATTTCTGCAAATTTTTCAAACTTTGAAAGTATGTTTTTGAAAAATATTTGAGTGTCACCAATTTAACTTCTTTCATACTGAAAACCTATCCTTTTCTTAACCCTTATTTTCTCATTTGTCAAGTATTTTCAAGTATCAATTATCTCCTACACTTTCATACTAAACACATTCAGTCAATAAGAGTTAGCGAACATGCAGACAACTGTATTGTTCTTTACAAAATAACATAAGAAATAAGTTTTCTTGATACACTCTGCATATCTATTTGCATATTAATATGACGTCTTCTAAAATTGCTAAAAGACTTTCCTGTTATATGGTTTGTCACCGTGTGACTTTAATATATATACACATATATTATATATAAATAGTGTGCCCCAGAAAAAATTGCAGTACATTGTTTTCACAACAAAGTTAATTTTCGAATAGTTATTTCATACCTCTTAATTTTATCAATTATGATAAAAGACATTCAAATGAAAATTATCTTTGGAATGAAACAAAGACAGTAATTCCCTCTAGGAAACACTACAAATGTAATTTTACTTTAATTTAATTAGCTTTAAACGTTATATATTTTATACACTTTCGCATTTGTATTGTAATTTTACTTGTAAGAAGTATTGAATAGAGTTTTTGAAATTTTGTCTCATAATTAGTAGAACAAAATGACCTCCCTCAGAAAACTAACTATAAAAGCCTTGTACTGAAAGGCTTACTTTTCGTTTGAAAATCTGTTCAACATTGAGAAAATTTTACCTTGCTCTTCTTAATATATATATATAATATAATTTTTTTTTTATAGCAACATAAAAATGTCACTTTCAGGAAAAGATCTTGGGATTGCTGCTGGAATTGCGGTTACTTCCTTTGTTGCTGGTGGTATAGTTTCTAAGTTGCTTTCGTCATCATCTGAACCAGCTCCTAAACCTATTACTGGTAATCTTAAGTCATCGCGTGGAAGTGACCATTATGTTGCTGAAAATTCGCTAAGAGAACCTGTCATTCTTAAGGAGCTACGTGAATACACTACTGCCAATGTGTCAATGTCAAAGATGTTAACTGATCCTGTGGAATGTCAGTTTTTTCGTCTTCTCTTGAATACTTTGGATGCTAAAAAGTGTATCGAAGTTGGTACATATACAGGTTACAATGCTTTGAGTTGTGCTCTTACTATTCCAACTGATGGGGTTGTTTATGCATTAGATGTTGATGAGTCATATGTCAAACATGGTTATCCTTTTTTTGAAAAAGCTAATGTCAAGGATAAAATAATTGTCAAGATTGCTCCAGCTCTAGAGTCTCTGGATCAACTTGTTGCAGATGGTCAAACTGAAACATTTGATTTCATTTATGTTGACGCTGATAAAACAAATTATGGAAATTATCTTGATAGAGCATTGCTTTTACTCCGAGTTGGTGGGATTGTAGCATTGGATAACACACTTCAAGGCGGAGGATGCGCAAATTTGTCACAAGAAATGACACCAGAGCGTCGCCATGCAGCAGAATACATGCACAAGTTGAATCAGAAAATCAGACTTGATAATCGATTTCAGCTGTCATTTTTAAACATAGCAGACGGAGTTACTCTATGTAGGAAAATTTAATTGGGGTACCAATAAAACTGAAAAGCTCTTTATAATGAGTTGGTTAGTAGAATTTGAATTTGTTTAGGATACTTTTAATATAACAACTGTAATATTCAATCCCTTGTTTACACCTAGGACTTTTTCTTTTAATTAGATTTTTTTACACTTTTTGCCATGAATTTTTTTTCTCAACATTATAATTTTTTATTAGCACATGGATAGTATTATGATAATAATAATGAAGCTCAAATTCAATAATCTTTTGAATTTAAAAACAATGATGTCCTAAACATTCTTTAGATGTGAAAAATCTCTATACTTTTTAAGAGAAGTACAGCAGGTTGTTGCAGTCTGCATTATGCTTATTCGATCTCCTTCCCACTTCTGTAACTGTACCAAAAAAATTGATATCACATTTTATACAATTTACATAATAACTTTTGTGTCTGAAAAAAAAGATTGAAATACAGGGCTTTGTTTTAGTGCACAAACTGAAACTCTTTCTCCAGTAAAATATGGTGCAACACTAAAATACTGAAACTTTGCAACTTCACATAAAATTATATTAGAAACATTTTCCTAAAATTTCATTAATACTCAATGACGTTATCGGATTTTATTAGTAATAAACCGAAACCACATGAGAAATTGTTTATAAATCCTTGCTAAAATTTAGAATTAATTAATGTTTTTTTTGTCAATTTTGACATTCTTGGTGCCTAATTCTGGCCGATATGTTCAATTGTAAAACTATGTAAAAATGGTTTTTCAATGTATTGTTGTCCGTAATATCAAAACAGAAGAAAAAAATCTTAATTTGTTCAGATCTCATAGGATATTTAAGAAAACTAAAAATAATGTAAATTTTTGTCATTTTTTGATGATGTAATCAATAATAATGACGTTATCAAAATTTCCACGATGAATTTTAGTTTATTTAATGACAATGATCATTTGTACAAAGTTTCATACCAATATCACTATTATTCCAGCTGAATAGGATGATTTTCAATTCGCAAACATTTATGACGCTATCTTCTGTTCCCACATTCATTTATGCCTTTAATCAGTTTTAAATTATTTCTCATTGTTCTCAAATAATAAAATAGCTTTCAAAGAAAAAAAAATCTTGGAGGAAGTTTATTATGATGTGAGCAGTATTTTTGTAATAAAGGATTCATGTTTGCTTAATGATAAACACAATCATGTCTCCAACTTCATTTCATTTTTGGAAAATTTTAATAATTACCTTGTGAACTTTTGTTTTAGAATAACAATTTATTTGATTTGAATAGTTTTCATTTTTAGATTTATTTGAAATTGTCAACCCTAATTAAAATGCTACAACAAAGATTATTCAATCGAAAGATGTCATCAATACTATCTCAGAATGTTAGTAAACTACAAATTCAACAACTTGATGATAAAATCCCTATGGTGAATTCAATGGATGAAATTATAGGGCCTTCCACCAAAAAAGACTGTCATATAAGACCGACTGATAGAGAAAAAGATGGCCTTTTGCACAGAGCATTTAGTGTTTTCCTTTTCAATTCAAAGAATGAACTATTATTGCAACAGCGCTCAACATCAAAGATAACATTTCCAAGCTATTTTACAAATACATGCTGTAGTCACCCAAGATACAATGAGGATGAATTAGATGAAAGAAAGAACAAAGGAATAAAACAAGCTGCTCAAAGGCGAATGGGGTTTGAGTTAGGAATATTAGAAAATGAGGTATGTGTATTTGAAAAATAAGATTTTTTTTTTATTACTGAACCAATTGAGAAGTAATTTTTGGACTTGTGAAAATTACAAAGTGTCTGGGGAAAGGCGGTCAAAAATAAATTACACAAAAAAATCATTTTATTTACGTTAAAGTTAAAATACAACAACAGACAATTTTTTATAGCAAAGTATTTCTCAGATTGTAATTCCCATGTGATACCAAGGGAAGAAAATTTCGCGGATTTCGCGGTTTCTTTTGTTTTATAACAATGGCCTATTGTTTTAAACAATAGAAAATAAGAAAAACGCAAAAATTTCTTCCCTTAAGGTAGTTATTGCGTTTCAGTTTGAAAACTGTCAGGGGGTGGTGGTGTACTATCCGTTTTCTAAAATTGCGGATAGTAGCCATACTGTATCATACCAACCGCGTGCCTCCCCCTAGGTGAATAGGGAATATGCTACACAGAATGGTTGTTAAAATAGCTATGCTTGTGTTTATAAATCAAGATTTTTCGTCACATCCATAATCTTTCGGGTCACACTGTACATGGCGCCATATCTAGAGTTTTATGAAGGGTGATGATTTTTGACAGTTTAGCAACATCCAAAATGGGGACTGAGGTCTAAGTAAGATTCAAAACTAATGGAGGTCTAAAATGCTAGAAAACGCGACGAGACTCGCATCAAAGTAATACAGTTAACAATAATGTTTATGTATTATTTATTCACTTTGTTATTTTTAAAACCAATTTTAAGTAAATTACTAAGTTACTTAGAGTTTGAGTGTCCATTATCAAAAAGCTTCTGGGTATGCAAGTAAGAAAAAGTCAATCCTAAGACATTAATCTAGTAAGTAATTGTATTTTATCGTTTAGTTACCTTTGGACTCATTTGATGTGCTAACACGTATCCATTATTCTGGTATTTCGGATGAAATGTGGTGTGAGCATGAAATTGATTATGTTCTTATCTGTCAAAAGGATGTCAACCTGAATGTTAATAAAGATGAAGTTCAGAGTTTTTCATATGTGGGGAAGGAGGAACTTAAAGACTATATTGCAAGCGCTGATGAAAGAAATGTCTTGCTTACTCCCTGGTTTAGATATATTTGCAGTAACCTTTTATTTGATTGGTGGGATAACCTTTATGACCTTTCAAATTTTAGAGATAATAAAATTCATAGAGCAGGGAAACAGTAAATTGAGTCTCCTTTGTTAAGAATTTAATAAATTCAGTTTCATATCTCTGTCCAAAACCATGACTAATAATTGATAATTAATATTATTAATAAAAATAAGAAAAAGGATGAAATTTGATTGCTGGCAAAGAATTACTTTTTTAATGTTTGTTTTTTAATGATACAGTAGCAAAACTTATATGACTAAGAAGTTCTCAGCTTGAATCTATGTTAAAGTAACAATTTATTATACCCAGACTCTTTGGACAAACTTTCGCAAATCAATAAACTGAAAAAACTTTGCAAGATAAAATTTTGTGAATCCTGATTTTGAAATTTATTTTTGGTGTAAGTATAAAGCATAAACCTTTGATTTCACCAGATATACTTTTGCAATTCCGCGATGTAGATAACTTCAGCAGATAAACTTTCGCAAATGGTCATTAAAACAAATAAAATTTGATAGACAAACATTTGTGAAAAAGACCAAAATTTATGAAACTTTCGAATGTTTATACAAATAAAGTATACTAGCTGGTTCCCAGCGTCGCAAGGACGCTGAAGAGACTGCTTAC
>JAYRBV010021798.1:0-21737 GCA_036023255.1 Mitrocomella polydiademata
GAGGGTCATATTTGGTCGCCGACAAGCAATCTGTTAAAATGAAGCCCAGTGACACATTACAGGATCAAAAATTAGCCCCCAACAGTTGAATATGCAAATATCGTTGCATCCTTAAGATGAAGTATGCATTATTTGAATTTTTACATAAGGGCACATCAATTTCTTTGGAAGCGGTCTATACGGTATCCGCTTTCAGCTGTTACCGTAATTATTTAACAAAAACATATTAAACCAACCATAAGTACGCTGAGGACCATGAGTAGATTGAGGACCCTGAGTACGCTGAGGACCTTGAGTACGCTGAGGACCATGAGTACGCTGAGGATCATGAGTACGGCGAGGACCAAGAGTACGGCGAGGACCATGAGTACGGCGAGGACCGTGAGTATGCTGAGGTCTATGAGTACGCTGAGGACCTGAGTATGCTGAGGACCATGAGTACGGCGAGGACCATGAGTACGGCAAGGACTGTGAGCACGCTGAAGACCATGAGTACGCTGAGGACCGTGAGTACGCTGAGGACCGTGAGTACGCTGAGGACCTTGAGTACGCTAAGGACCATGAGTAAGCTGAGGACTATGAGTACGGCGAGGACCATGAGTACGCTGAGGATCTTGAGTACGCTGAGTATAGTAAATAGTTTATCTCCATAATATAATGGTTTTAATAGATATCGACTGAACCCTCTAACCGAGGGGTAAATCACTCGAAAAAAAGCGTACGAGATTTTTTTGACTTTTATGATTTTTTTCTTGATTTTTGTTCATGATTTTTCTGATTTTTTTGATTTTTTTAATTTTTGTTCATGATTTTTATGATGGGGATTTTTTTTTTTGATATTTTTGATATTTTTGATTTTTCTTTTCATGATTTTTTTTCTGAAGGTGTATGTGATTCTTTCGAGTGATTTACCCCTCGACTCTAACCAGCCCGATTCTTCGTTGAATGTTTGTGATGTATCTCTCACCAGGGCAGGACAGCGACTTGCCTGAAAAGCGAAGCGGCAAAGTTGTATCTTTTTGTGCATGAATGAATGAGCTAGAAAATGTTAAGAGGGAGAAATAAATAAATAAAAATCGTTCTGGTATCTCAATCATTCATTTTTCATCGTAAATATCAAAATAAATTTACACATTCCCAAATTAAAGAAATTCAATAACTTCATCCGTGGGGCCACCTTTCCACTTTTCTATTATGGTATCGTAAAAATGGCCCCTAGGATGAGGTTTGTCCCACCAAAGACTACGAAAAAAGAATTAAAAAAACATAATAATAATATATCTTATCCTAGAAGAAATGCGCACAAAATAGTTTTCATTGCTAAATATATGCTCTATTTTCAATTTGTATAGTTTTTACTACGTGGCATAAAGACGACACACAACATTCAATTTTTCACAAAATAAAAAGTTAGTAGTATCACATCCTCATTTATCCTAAATATTTCGTATCATCACTACTTATCCCCTATAGTATTCTGATCAGAAAATAGTTAGACAGCATGTATCTAAAACTTTACGCTCCAAATTGACTGTGAAGTTTTGTCATTACTGCAATTACTCAAGGATCTTGACACGATGTTAATAAAATGAAACATTTAGAAGCAACAAGAATAAACACTGACTAATTCATCCGTAGAATGTAAGAAAACACACAAGTTAGAAAACCAGCAACAAAAAAGAATCAAGTCAATTTAATTCAATCTCTGCCGTTGAGTAACAGTAGAACATGAAAATTTGGATTTGGATAGAAAAAGAAAAAGATAGACAGGTCTCTTGTCTAATAAAACATTAAAAAAAAAAAGAAACATTAAAAATTTCCCTCAAAATTTTTCGATTTGTACTGTAAAGTTATGACAAAAATGCTAGGACTATATTTTGGGCCATTTAAGATATTTAGTCCAAAGAAAAGCACGCTTTAAAAACAATAACACACGTAATTAGTAAAAACACACTTCAAAAATCTACCTATATTCATCCCAATTTCCATCGTTTCCCTTCAAATTATCTCATGTATGAAATTATATAGTGTTAAAATACTTTTAAATAAATTTTCCTTGTTGTTTTGAATTGTATGTCATAAAATGTTTGGCTAAGCAAGACTAGAATCAGATGAACCTTGGCGTGCAGTTTCCAGCAAGGTTTTAGGGATTTCCCCTTCTTCTTCCTCGTCATTCGTCGGCACCGGGTGAATCAGGCTCGATGTTTTTTTCTCTGCAACGACTTCTTCTTTTGTGACGTCATCACTTTCAGCAGCATCATCTTCGGTCGGTACACCATTCACGATGGCCGTAGTTTCTTTCTCGGTCGTTACTTCGTCGTCTTTCGATGAAGTATTCTCATTCTCAGAATCTGCATTGACGTCATCATCAGGTACTTTGTCCACCAGCTGGGTTGTCGGTGATGTGTTACGTACGAAAGTCGGTTCATCTTGCTGTTTTTGTGGAGTGGAAACCACTCCTTCGTCTTTTTCCTCTTCATGTAAAGAGGCAGTTTCTTCTTGCGTTTGTTGTGTAGGTTTTGGTGAGGAATAAACTCTCGGCCAAATAGAGAAGTCCATTGCCATGGCAATAATAGAGCCAGTACTCAGTCCAGCGACCATACACCTGTTACAAAAAAGAAATGTTATGTTCGTTCTAGGCTTAACTGATTTAAGTAGTCTCAAGAAACATTATGTTGCCCACACTCAAGGGGTTAACAATTCAGAGTTTTAAAGTTAAAATAAATTGTTATTTCCTTTTATTCCTTTGAAAAAAAAAAAACAAAAAAAAAACACCCAATAAATTCTAAAGTAATTCATCTTGAAAATAGGGCGTTTTTAACAGCGATATCTACGAGAGTGGGTACTTACTTTTGATCAGGAGTGAGGGCAAGCGAACGGATGCTCCCATCACAAGGTGGAAATACACTCAATAAAGTCATATCAAAACTTCTCCATACTTGGAAACACCTGTTAAAACCACCGGTAACGAAGAAACAACCATCTGATGAGAACACAACAGCCTGCAAATACAACAAAAATCAAATTGACTAGGAAAAAATTTTGCACAAACAAAAATAACCTTTGAAGGATTGAATTGAAATAAACCCTATAATACCCAATAGAGGAAAACAATTAAAAGGGGGCTGATTTGGTAAAGTTCTCAAAACACCTCAAAAAAGAATCATACATAAAAAGGAGTCGTTTTATTAATTTCGACCAGTAATTCGAGTCCCTAAATTTCACGAATTTTTCGTCTTGCGAAAGTGTACTCCTTCAAAGCAAGAACTAATTGGGTACAATGATTCTTAAGAAAATAGTAACTATACCAAAGAGATTTTTTCCACCTACCAGATTTTGTTCTGTTAATTTTACATGACTCATGAGTTTTCCATTAGAAGTGAACATTGCCATGTACCCAGTTTCGTTTGAATAGTTCACAAGAACCCTTCCCACATTTGAAATGTTGATCAATCTTGGGTGGATACAGATACTAGGTCCTTTCAAACTTCGGAGAAGCTCTCCACTTAAGCTATGCACCAAACATACACCCTCTGGTAACGAGAAAATGAAAGTCAATCTTCGTGTAAAAGGATCTATGGAGGAGGGTGAAATGACCTCCAAATTTATTTGCCGAAAAATAAATTTTGTCCACAGAGAATAGAAAGGATCTACAACAACAAATGAATGTATTCATATTATATGAATGAATATAACGGTACTTACCGACTGAGCCACTAGCAATTATACCGACAGAAGTGTTGACGTCTACACATGTGATCGGTAGCTCGTGTCCAGTGCATATTGCTATCGGTGTCGAACCATTCCCTGTAAAAGAAGTTTTTGATAACCTTATTAAAATATTTCTCGACTTGGTGTGTTTCGATTCAAATGACATTCATCTCTGTGGTCATCTTTTCAGAAAATACATCTCTCTAAAAAAAACTACACAACCCAACAATCCGTGTTCGTGTTCGTGCAAGTTCGAACCCTACCCGCTGTTGAGACATTTGAAAAATCAATCTCTCTAAAGAAAACTACACAATCCAACAATGAACCTAATGGCTAGACAGTATTCATGATCAGTCGTTCTTTTATAAAAAAGTCTCTTAAAATGTGTTTGTAGAGGCAAATTTCATAAAATGCCTCGCTCTTCCAGTCTATTTTCTGAGGTTTTGACAAGTGAACATTCGGTATAAGTATTCATCACACTCTTCAAATCCAGAAATTTTACCTGTGTGGTCTGCAGGTCCCATGACCTTGTGTCCTTTTTGGTCCCAGATCCATACAAGGACTGTTGCATCTAAGGATCCTGATACGATGATTGCATTGGACATTGTCAAGTCGTCATCGGAGTAAGCTAAACATGTTACCACGTCCCAATGACCGAATACACACTGAGCCAATTTTCCTGGAATGCAAAGCAAAAAAGTAGACGCGTTTTAAAAGTAAGGAAATCCCAATCGGTAAAATTATTTAAAAAAACTGAAGATGAAAGAATGTTAAGTGTTTTGAATTGATACGGTACGCAATATTGTGTGATGCATCCATAGAAAAGTATTCCTCCATCCTTCTGACTGTTTTGACTGTTTTGTAAACACAACTAGAAACCCTTGCTAACAGCAAAAAACAGAAATGTATACAAAAAATATTTTGGTAATCGAAGATTCACTCACCACTCTCGGTTGAAAAACATTTAAAACTTTTGTCCCAATAGCCACATGTGAAGATGAATTTATTGTTGGATGTGACTGCAAAACATGACGAGGTAACTGTAACACTTTCATGTAATGGCTCACCAAGTTGTCGGCGCATGCGTCCTTGATTAGTTTCTAAAGGAAATCATACTTTAATATTTATTGACTTATTCCGGTTAATGGGATAGGTAACTAAAAAAGTAAAATATTCCAAAAGTTTATTTGAAGAATTTGTGTGAATTGAGTGATACGCAATAAATGAGTGCTGTGTCAATAGAAAACTCTCCTCCACGGGGATTTATCATTGATATCTCCGACCGGGAACGTACCTAGAGATGGGTCTTGTTCAATTTGTACGTTCTTCAAAGAATGAAAAGATGTAATCGATCCACCTGGTATAAAAACAAAAGAAAGGTTTAACATTCAATAAACATCTTGAAAAGATGTCGTTTTTTTCGTAATTAGAGCCCTAAAAACCCCCTCCCCTAATCAATGTTGTTGTGAAGTTTTCCATCCTGTAGGGGTCTTTTTCGGACGTTAGACACAAAAAGTGTGTCTGTGGCAGGTAATTTTGGCTGTAAAAATCAAACAACACATTTTGTTCAGTACTCAGAGTTTCGTGTATTGTACACTCGTCAGCTAAACTGATTGAAAAACATTTTAAAAGGAATACTAGGAATTTAGCGCAATGAATAGATTAAACACCGCATTTAATAAGAGAAGGGATTTTACCGAAATTGATCCATTTATTGACGGAAAACATTTGATTGCAAGATATGGTAATGATGGCTGGCATGTTGGACTTTTTGCCAGTATAAGCTGTGACATGGGTGACAGGTACTTCAGGTGTCACAATGAAAGACAAGAAGATACCTAAACATTCAAAATAGAACTATAGTATTCTTTCTTATGGAGTAGGGAAAAAAAGTAATTTCTTATGAACAATTTGATATTCGCCCTTCTATGATTCAATAATGTTCCGATATTCGTAGGAGAACAAATCCGGAAGTATACTTACTTTTGTGGGGTTCAGGATTTTCCTCCTAGATGAAAATAAGAATCAGTGATTAAATCATTGTGTACACTCTTGAAAAATAAAGGAATTGTCTTTGTCTTCTTACTCGCAAGAGCCAAAGTAATCCCACAAATATGTTATGAGAATCATTCTTTATTTTGAGACTTATTGACCAGCTAAAGGATTAAATATTATTATCTAAGCCTTTTAAATCATCCTAAAAGACTAGTTTTTTCTTAAATTTACTGGAATATACGTTGATTATTTGAAGGTGTCAGTTGGTTATGCTTTTTTTTTACCTTGTTCAACATGCGCGATGGATGGGGTGTTGTTAAGATTTGGTGAGGAGTTTGACCGAAACTCTTGATTTGTTGTATCAAAGCCTGTAAAAGAAACAACAGGTAACCGTTCGAGTTGCATTGCGCACACACTGATATTTTCCATTCAAGTAAAGAAAGGAGTTGACTTAGATGAAAAACAACAATAAGGATTTTCGGATAATATTTTTAAAAGTTAAAAGTTCATATATATGAAGATTAGCTGATGCTAAGTATTTACCTCTTTGGTAATATCGTCAGTGATAGCATCAATATTGACACTTCCTTCGTACGTCAAATGATAAAAGACGTTTGCTGAATGTTCTGCCTCTTTACCTGAAATAAAGAGGGGAAATTTGTTTGCCGCTGTTGTTATTGTTATAAGAAAGGAAACACTAAATTAAAAATTCAACTATTTAAAGTATATTTCAAACCTTTCTGTTTATATCCAAAAATCAAATCGATCCATTTATGAAGATTGTTTGATACATAGTCGGATTCTAAAGCCTAAGAGAGAGAGAGAGAAAAAATAATTTGATTGATCATTTCAAAGTGAAACAATACGCCTCGGTAACAGAGATGTGACAATCTATTAACTGATATTCAGCTAGGCCAGAACAAACGTGTGACTGATTCAGAAAACCAGAATTCAGTAAAAGAGCAATAGTTCTATTGGACCCGGCTACTCCTTAGTTCATGACGTAAACAAACCTCTCTATGTAGCTGTATGAATTGTTCAGGAGAATCTGCCCATGCTGGAAGTTCAACGTCGTTAATCTGTTTTCCATCTTCACCCTCACCCCACACAAACTATAAAGAAACAAATAAACAAATAAAAAATACTGCTAATCTTCTTTTACCCAACAACACGTTAGTAAATAGATGACCAAGTCTAACTGGAAATTGTGAAACTACCTGGTCAAAAATTAGGAATTCCTACCAGTTAGGAGTTGAACACATATAATATACAATGCTTTATTGAAAAGTCACTTATTCTGAATCGTTTAATTAGAAAATCGCAAATTAGAAGAGGTTAACTTACGCGAAGACAATTGATTTACAAGGACTTACTTTATTATTGTTTCGAAGCATGTCTGGTAAATAATACAACTCCGGTATCAATTCCTAGAAGAAAAATATAAAGATTCATTAACGTTGCAATCTGGAGAAAGTTGGAATTGTTCCAAAGATTAAATTGTGTGTAAAAATAAGGTACAATGGTAAACAGTTCCGATGATACCTTAACATCTGAAGTATCCCGCTGACAATTGTCCCAAGCTCTCTTGATGGAGGAAAATGTCCGCAGCGGGTGATCGAATTTACCCCCTTGTAAACTTAAAAACAATGACGCAAACGGTTCCTAAGGAAAAAAAAACATCGACGAATTCATGAAACAAGATATCGATAAAGATATATTATTTTATAGTAGGAGAGCTGGCTCACTAAAAATGTACTCCTATGTTGGGGCAATTATAAAACACAGTGCAATTTCTTCTTACCATTCTGACCATCCAGTTGAGTACAAAACCCCCGGTTGAATAATGTGTCCCAT
This sequence comes from Mitrocomella polydiademata, assembly GCA_036023255.1. Lineage (NCBI taxonomy): Eukaryota > Metazoa > Cnidaria > Hydrozoa > Leptothecata > Mitrocomidae > Mitrocomella > Mitrocomella polydiademata. The sequence goes on from JAYRBV010021798.1 coordinate 7,561, forward strand.
AATGGAAGGCCGGTATACCGTCATTATCGTCCCAAGAATTATAACGCTCGATAAATTGTCCCAATCGGAATGGATTCAATGCTCCAATTGGCTAGAAATAGAAACATCGTGTTCAATATAAAACATAAAAGCCAATCTGAATATAGATGCATGTTTGATTTTGACTGGGAATTTAATTCATAAACCAAGTAGACATTTGCAAAATCATCATCATCAGGACAGTAAACGTGACAGTATGGTTATCAACACAAAACCAGACACTTTTCATGGTAATAATAACACCATACCTTGGATAAATTGCGGTATACATCAGGGTTTTTCAAGTCAAGTTCTTTGCTTTCGTAATCTTGGAGAACCCAAGGGAAAACAAAGTATTGACTCAAATCATTATACGTCCGCCCTAAAAAAAAGTTAATTTGAAATGAATCAATAAACTATGCGAAACTTAAACTAAAAGAAATGCCATAAAGTATAGAGCTTTGAGTTCATGGTAGTTTTTTTGATAAAGCATCCGTTTTAAGTAAGCATCCGTTTCACTTTTAACACGCATTCCCCAAACTTGTTAGTCTCCAAAAAATTGGATGGTAATAAAAAGCGGTGAAAAATAGTGATGTTTGAATGTTGTGTGTATAAGCAACGTACATGTACATTGAGAGTAGTCCCAAACTTACCCACTATTGTATTTAAAAAGATGAGATACTCAAAGTTTGAAATTTCTTTATTCTGCCATCGATGGGTCATGTTTGATTTCATGAATAAGGCTCTGGGTGATGCTAACGAAGTGCTCCTATAAGAAATGAATAAAATGGCGATAAACGATGTTCCCCTTTCAGCAAGGAGAGAAAGCGAGTTCAATGTTGGCGGAATAGATACGATAACATAAGCTTAGCTATAAAATCTTTGTCGTAAATAAATTACTATAGTATTACTGTACTATTGGCCATCTTAGTTGGGCGGGGATGACGTGACATGGAGAATACACACAATAAAAATCTTAATCAAATCTTTCAATGCTTGAAATTTGAAATGTATTGTAGTAACCTCTTAGTCCAACCAATTGCATTGATAAAAAAAAATTTCTTACCTTGTTATGGGGAGCCCATATTCAGGTCCGACACCAACTGATGGTAAAAGTTGAACAACTTTTTTGACGACTTCGTGCGAAGAAAATGCAAACATGAAACTTCCTAAAATAAGAAAAAATGGTTTAAATACAAAAAGTACAAAAAAAAACTTGTCAAACACAGTAATACGAAATGCGTCTTACTTCTGTTAGCAAGGAAGAGTTCGACAGCTTTATTTTGTAGAAGGTATCTTCTTGAGTACAGTGCAACAATGTTGACGAACGAGCATTTGATGTTGAGGCAATCGTTGTATAAATGAATCTAGAAGAACAATATGAAAAAAAAATCACTTCCTTTTCACTGAATCTGTCAACTGGGGGAGGAGACAACCTTGATTATCGAAGGGGCAAATTTATACCTATACCACTAGTTAGGCATATTTCTGAAGTTGTAAGTCATCATAAATTTATACCTATACCACTAGTTAGGCATATTTCTGAAGTTGTAAGTCATCATAAATTTATACCTATATCCTTAGTTAGGCACATTCTGAAGTTGTAAGTCATCATAAATTTATACCTATACCACTAGTTAGGCATATTCTGAAGTTGTAAGTCATCATAAATTTTCTCACTAGTGTGTATTTTACAAACCAGAATGAAAAATTCAAACCCTTCTTGTTGTCTTGTTGTTAATACCTGTGGATCCAGATTTTTCACTTCGTCGGATTCTTCGTCAGCCGTGAAATAAAGTGAATCGTTTGTTATGGCCAACGTTCCAGGGATAGTGGCACCAGGGGAAACAACGTACGCATCGGCAGTAAGTAGAATACTACTTTGTTGTTGTTGTTGGTAGATTAGTTGTTTCTCCTCCAGGGTGGTGTCCAGTTCTCCTCCTTCATCCTCAGATTCGGACACTACTTCTGTGGCAGGACCATCTTTCATGTACAGATGGTATCTCAATGGAGGGGGCTTGTCCGGTGGGATTTCTAGAATGCAATATTAATCCGGAGTAGAGAGGAGTCTAGTTCTTACTCTCCGTCATAACCGCTGCTACGATATAATTTACTTCGCAGAAATCATTCTATCTCACTGCTTCAATGAAAAACTCTCCTTCGTACAACTTTTGTAAAACAATTTATTGAACTCTTTATTAAAAGGAATAGAAATTTACCTTCGGCTGATCCGGGTCTTAACGTTGCCTCTGGATGTGACGTACCGAATTGATTCTTGATAGTTCGATACCTTCTTCGTTGCATATCTTCCCAACGATCTAACTTATAAAACTGCGGCTGCAAACGAACTTCAGGAATCGACCATGCACCAAACTCACTTGTCAGAACGTCGAAAATCTTAAAAGAAACGAAAATCAGAATATACACGACTCGAGAGATTAATCTCGCTAAGTTATAAAACGACTGTGGCGGACTGGCGTGTGAACTCAATATACACTGTAAAATACACTGTAAAATAAACTTTTCAATGTTCTTTTGGTCCCCTTCTAATAGTAAAAGTTAGACCAATAAATACAAGATACACGTTTTTTTCATTATAAGAAACCTGGCGAAGGGCTTAGTTCTAAAAGTTTCTTTTTTATAGCCTGAAATACCATGTTATTAGTTCTAAATGTTTCTTATTTAGTTTCTTAATTTTTCTTAAAAAATTATAGTTTCTTATAAAAAATCAATGGTAGTTCTAAAAGTTTCTTAAGTTTATGCCCTATTGTAGTTGGTTTAAAAATAATGCAGTGCAATGACCTCATACAAAATGAAATGATTTACTATTCATATCATCTTCTTCGATTGATCGTAAAGGTTTCAAAAAAGTTTCTTATTTCAGAAATAGTCATAACAATATAGTTGTAAAAGTTTCTTAATTTTTGAAGATTCTACATGTAGTTTCTTATAAACAGGTTTCTTATAAAAAAAAACGTGTACAATGCGACTCGCACGAAATGACATTTTTTACAATAGAAAACAAATGCACTGGTATCATTTTTATTGTATCACATTGTATCACAAAAAACCCCACCTTTTCAATGGATTGTGTTGCAGATGCATTATTTCGCTTTTTCTTCGCCTTGAAGAAATGGTCATAGGTCCTATATTGCTCAATACAATTAATCACAGTTTTCGTACAAGTAGTCTCGAATTGAGCATGCTTTAAGTTCTCAAAATTATCTCGCTCCGTCATGATATCTCTAGCCTCGCTTCCAGTGATAACGATTCTCTCGCGTGTTGAGTGGGAAAGCAGTCTGCCTTCGTCTACTAAATCCATGAAGGCTGTACCGGCCATTCTCTGTAAAGCGTTCTGCCATTCTTGCGAACACAATAACATCACTAACTCAACAGTACTGTCCTCAGATTTTAAGGAGCCTAATCCTTCGGAAATCAGATCCTGGTTTCGACTACCCACCAAAACCTTTGAAAGATAGTGAGAGAAATCAAAAAGAACTTCTCTCAACAGATTGGCTGACGTGTTGAAAATTATTTCCAGCCGCTCATCAAGATTCAGAGGTTTAACGTTTGACATAGTTGCAGATCGTTTTTTAGGTGATGTTGGATTGGTTGGGTCCTCTGGTTCCATATCCGCTGTTGATTTACCTATGAATAAGTACGAAAATATTAGAGGTAATTTGCAAAACCAATTTTCAAAAATACATTATTATATACCAATCAACCCCGTATGCCTTCAATTTTGTTTAGTACGCAAGTCTTGTTCCCAATATTGTTCTTTAAGCTTGGGACGGTCCTGAACCAAAAGTACTGGAGTCTAAAGTTACGTACAGTTTCGGATACAAACAAAATACCCGCACACTTCATGTAGTACCCTATATTGTGTTCTCTAAGCTGTGATGAGTATCTAGACACTATAGATTGTATTAAATGAAGTCCTTCCTCTAAAACAGTGGACGCACAATGATTGATGTATCCTATCAATCTTCAACCTTTAAAGAAAACAAATGAGATGAAGATTGTATGACTCACGTCTTGGCACTCTATCTTCAGATAAATCATGTTCCAGTACGTCTCGGTATCTGGCCACCATTAGTACGGCAACGAAATAGATTACAACCAATGCAACATATTGTGATTGGCGACTGTCTTCGGATTCCCGGTACACAAGAGCCCGAAGTCGATTGATATCGGAATCTTGAAGGAGCTTTTCAGGATCTGTGATAGTGGTCATGTGACCAGGGATGTTTTGTACTGAAACCTGATAAAAAATTTCAAGTCGACTCTTAAGCATTATTCCACGTTTTATCAAAATTCTCAGTAAATTTGTCGGTATTATGAGAATATTTTCAGTGATTATATTGTTATCAGTCTAAAATAAATTTGATGGGTGGAATTTTTGATGACACAAAATCTACAAACAGAAAACTAAAGTCCGTAAACATGTTAACCCTATTTGCCCCAGGGGGGGGGGGGGTGGATTCAAATCTATCAACTGTTGTGGAAATATATAAAAATAAATAACCTCCTCTGTAGCAGGCTTTGTAGATGCTATCAGCGTTTTAATGGCTTCTTGGGTTTCTTTAAGTGTTTTGGGATGAAGATGCCCGGATTTGGATGGGCGTTCTCTTTGACGACAAACAACTCGATTCCTAGCTGCACCACTAAACACTACAAAAATAATCGGGGTAATTCATAACAAATATACAAAATCATATGTTACAGGTAATTCTGCTCTGTTCCTCAAAAAATTCTCAAATCTTATCATTTCATTCGAAAAACATACAAAAAAACAACAATTTTATTGCCCTAAAAAAATAAAAATTACCTAGTCTGATGCATTGTCTCAAAACACCACCAGCTGACATATTTCGGTGTGTTTCTACCGAAGCAAAATTGATTGAACTGGCAAAAGCAATGACATCAATAATGTTGAGTACACGATTCAGGAAGGAGAATGCCGAATCTAGTTCCATCCCCCCGCATGCTTCTAAGACATCATTCGCAAAGTTTGACGACGTTGCAGATGCCATGAGGGGTAACAAACCACCAGAACAATATATAAGGCTATCAGACAGTATGGAAACCATATGACACAGATTCATTATATACATCGTGTTCTCACGCAGCGATACAAAATCTGTAACTGACTTTCTTGTGTGTCTGAGAGAGATAGGGGAAAAATTATTAGATTTTTAGTTTCAAACTGTTTTTTACATTTTCAGTCTTTTTAGTACTTTTGTAAAACAGTTTTACAAAAAGCGATAAAATGTTTTGAAATCGACGCCTCTCATTACCAAAACCTTGCAATTGTTTTGGAAAAATATTTGCGAATTTAAGTTTAAAGTTCACGGATCAATTAACTCAAAAAATCCATAAGCTTTTACTTACGAATTAGCTTATTTACATTTTGCGTGCATAAAATCTCAGCATTATTTTTACCGAACATAAAATATGTAAAATATCCCTACGTTTTCCAAACCTGGATATCCTTCTCAATGGAAAATAGGAGCTCTGTCAATAATCTCTGGTGCGCTGGTGACCAATTGAATTCTGGGATATCAAGAAACGGTCTGCATTTGGACTTTTCAGATGAAGCTGGTGACTCTGGTACACTTCCATTTTGGTCCAATGAAGCATTTGTATCCACTGGAGGAATTGATATGTTTAAATTGTCTTTGGCGTAATTTGTGAGTTTGCTATCGGTAGAAACTTTCTTACTAGGTGAAGATTTAATATCAACTGAATCAATTTCACTTTTCGATTCTTCCGTATTTTCATCTGTCACATAACTTTCTGTTTCTTCTACATCTCCCCCTTCTCTTGGTGGGCCCTCAACATTTTCAGGTTTTTCACTACTTTCATCCACCTTCATTTCCGCTTCTTGAACACTTGAAATTAAGTTTGGACTTGCAGATCTGGGTCTATCATCAGGTGTTTCTTCTGTGTCTTTGTCAACATTTAGATTGTCTACACTTTGAGCGCGTCTCATACTGTCAAGCTGCCCTGAAATGACAGATGTATCATTACTTTTCAAAAGTTTTTCAAAAAACATTTTTCTGGTATCAGACTCTATAGATGGTGAGGATTTGTTTGACGAAACAGATTTTGGTGAAAGAGTTGTTGATGGTGGATCTGTTGTTGTTGGTTTACTCTGATTGGTAACTACTTCTCCAGTTTCTTGGTCTACGTAGGTTTCACTTTCTTCATCATAAATTGCATGTGGGGGATCAACCAGTAGATTTTCCTCATCATTATGTAATGAGATCTAGAATAAAACAATATTTTTTTCGTTCAAATTGGAATACTTTATCAAAGATGTCACTTATGCTTTGAGGAAAAATTGAGGAGTTTGGGGAAGGAGTTTGGGGAAGGAGTTTGGGAAGGAGTTTGGAGGAAGAGTGGCAGCCCTATTTATCTCTCAAAGAAAGTGAAAACAAAGAAAAATTTCAAGGAGAAATTACCTTACTGTGAAGTATAGATAACGTGTCTACCCATACTCTCCATCCTTCTTTTTCGTGTTGTATAGCATAGGAGAGCAACATTTTAATGATGGAAAAAACTGTATCACTAATCTTTGATTCTGAAAGGAAAACAATTGATTATAATTATCGTTATTTCTGTATCAAAATAACATTTATACAATAGTGAATGATTTTTAAGTTCAAACCTTTGCTGTCAGAGTCAAAGTAAGATAATGAAAACAACCAATCTTGCCAGCACATTAACTGTAGTAGTAATCTGAAAGGTACCAAGTTTATTTTAGAAAAAAATTTCAGTACCTCTGTTAGTGTATTTAAGCGTTGCAAAGTTTAATTATTGTTACAAATTTAAATATTTCCATGTATAAAAACAGACCAGTATGCAAAATCATAATAAAACACTGAATTGAAATGAACCAGTTTTTAGTAGACCAATACCTTTTATTGTCATTATTTGAGTTCAATAGAATAGTGAGATCTGACAGGAAAACCATTGTTAAATCATGAATCCTTTCTTCTCGACCATCGTTTGTCCGTCCATTTAATAGGAGGCTCACAATGATGGGGAGAACAGCTAAAATATGAAAGGTTTGTATATTATTATCTTAAACTCCAAACGAATTCATCCTTTTCAGTGCAGTGGCTGTACCAAAATATGAAGAAATAATCAGAGAATTTGAATTAATTTCAATTGCTCACAAATAAAGCAAAATATAAATTTTGAATTAACTAATTTATTTCCTTATTGGATACTTGAAAATATATTGAATGGAGCAAAACAAGTGCAATCAAAAGGGGCTTTTATAAAATTACTCAGCTTCAAGAAATTATGCCTTTAAAGGGTTTCAATATTACATCACTCTCTATACACAGGTACTTTATTCGGAGAAACTTTCGTGAGAGAAACTTTCGCGAGGGGAAAAACTCGCAAAATGTTTTGGATAAACTTTCGCGAATGACCCCTTCTGAAATTTATAAAAGAGGGTTTTACACCATGTTTACTTAATTTTAGGGCTATAATTTTGGGGTTTTTGAAAAATTTCGCGAGATAAATTCGCAAAATTCGCGAAAGTTTCTCCGAATAAAGTAGTCTGATGCTATCAAATCGCTTTCTTTTTTCAAACCTTTTTTTTTCCTACAGACCTACACAGCATGAAATCGCTTGAGAAGAAAATCATAATTTTACATTAGGCCATTTATTTCATTGACAAAATATACTTACTCGGGTGGTACATGATATATGAAGCATCTGGAGATGCATGCCTTTTCTCAGAAATTATCTTTGTTGGTCGAGCTGTCAGAAACTAAAGGAAAATAACGATATCAGATTATGAAAGCACTACTATTTACTATTGTTTTGGAAGGGGAGGGGGTAGAGAATACCAGTATCCTAGACTACATAAAAAAGAATTACGACATCTAAGTGGGTTATATTTTCTTCAATTCTCTTTCATATCTCTTTCGATTCGTTTTTGATTTTTCTACTGCAAATATATTCTAATATGGATCTTATTATGGAAGTCAGTTGAGTAAGTAGTACATTGGTATTTAAGATAAAACTTTTACCTCAAATAAAGCATTGTACGTCACCATAGTCATATCAAAAATTGCTAACTTTTCACCAAGTTTTGAGATGAAGCCATATTGATCTACAAGCTCTAGTTTGCGTCTATCAAAATAATTGGTACATAGTTATGAAATTTGCAACCTTGAAAATAGATTTAATATAGAAATTCTTAAAACAAACAAAGGACTTACTTTACTGTCAGCTGCTGCATATAAGCACATAATATTTTCAGACTGCAAACTCTAATCTGTTCATTGTTTGCTACCAAAAGCTTGAAAAACACCCTAAATTCAAATCAGAACAATGAAAATGAAAATGTTTGTATCACATTTTTAGACCAGAAATATACAATCTAATGGAAGATTAATTCCATGCAAGATTGCAAGTTTCCTGGTAACTACTACTATTTCGTATAATAATGATGAAAAAGAAATAGACAACAGATTATTTTATTTATATTTTTTTATATTTTTTTATTATTTTTTTAAATAATAAAAAAATATGTTGTTTTTCTTTTCATCATACTACTATTTCCTTTGAATACATTGGTATTTAGCAACAATATTTTGAAATCTACACACTGACATGCATTTCAGGCAATAAAGTTGTTAGATTTGCAGAAATGTGCACAATGTGAAAATGGAACTTACTGAAATCCTTCCATTTGATCGAAACATGGAATAATTGAAGCTGGTTTTTCACACATTACAGACAACAACAACTGAATAACATCAAGATGATTCTCTTCCTAAAGAAATAGGAATATATTTATACTATATCAACTTCTTTGGTAAACAAACAAAAAAATATAGAATAACTAAATCACAAACCTCTTCCTCGACAGCTAAATATACTAAAATACTCTTCAATTCATCCCCAGTAATCCCATGGTCCTAAAAATAAAACGTTTCTTTAAAAATCAAGTAATTTTGTATAGATAAGGGCTATGGAAAAATGGATCTTGCCAAGGTCCCTTTGTGAATGCAATAGCAGTAAGAAAAGCCCAAATAATATTTCATTGATACTGAAGAGACCATCTTCTTTACCTTTTTGAATTAAAAAAAAATTCACTTATAAATTGAAAACCTTGTCAAAATTAGTTTTAAACATACCTTTATTATCATTTGTTTGATAAGAAGGAGAACAAATGCTCTCAATGAAATAATTTCCTCTACCGTAGTTGCTAGAAAAAGAGAGGGTGATAGGAAATGTTAAATTTCATGCTAAAAATTATTCAGTTATATAGCCCCCACTAATTTTGCCTTCTTAGAAAAATGCCCCAAAAGATATTAGAAGGCTAAGTGTAAAAAAATTATTAAACAATTACCATTTTGTCGACTGCTGACAGAGTAGTATTTGCGAAGGATAAGTATCAACCTTGCGACACCAACTTCTTTACGTATATATCCAGCATAATCTAATCCTCCAACGTAGCCGGTTGCAAATAAACTGAGGAGGTTAGATTGCAAAGAAAGTGGTGTCTTGATCCAGAGAGAAGGTTCCAGAAGTACATGATCCAGTAGCCCACCGAGCAAACCGTGGGCACTTTCTGTTGCCATGAAAAACCTGAAAAATAAAGTTCAAACAATGTTCTTTTAAAATCTTTTATCTAGTGCTTTTTTTTTGCAAAAAAATTATTGTAACAACTAATCGTACATAACAACATATAATATAGCCTCCATTAAAGCAATTCTCTGGTTTGATATGCTTGTAAAAATATATATATCTAAGAATAAAATCCTGCTGGTCTAGATTTGATATACTGTACCTGGCAAGTCCAAGCAAAATATCAACTGTTTCCTCTGTTAGATGTATAGGGGAAGATTTCTGAAGCATGTGGCCAATTATCATAAATCCTTGACTTTGAATCATTTGTTGCTGGCACACTGAGGATCCCCGTAAAAGATCATATATCAAAGCTAATAGGATTGAACTAAAAAAAAAGGAGAATTAACAATATAAAATAACAAATACAACCCAGCACCCCAAATAAATTTACCACCTAATATTTATTGTCTATAAGCACCCCTTTCAAGCTCTCTATATTTATCTTATCAGTAGTTACTTCTGTGACAAAAAATCAACAATAACATGCTCTGCTGGATAGGTGATGCAAAGATGCTTTTTGTTACATATGCATTTCAGTTCTCAATTCCAAAACACGAAGATTCCAATTTCTAATCCTCAGTTGACAGGAAAGGAATACAAAGCAACCAACTCACCAAATCTTAGGGTGTGGTCCTTCTCCTTCTTCTAAAGGACAATCCAGTTGTGTGAATAAGGGGAATAACATCTATAAATAATAAAAAAATAGTAAGACAATAATCCTTCCCTCAAAAATTGACAGGCAGAAGAAAAGCAATTTCTTACCTGTATCCCACCTAGTGAATGCATTGCAGCTTGTAGGGAATGAGTGACAACAGCTTGAACTCCCTGAAATAAGACAAACCGACACTATCAATAATGATGGTTTCATATATGAAGAAAGAAGAAACTTGACTTGAAAATCCTTTCTGTAAAATAAAATTTAGATACTCACATCCATCATCAATGCATGAGGTGAATGATAAAAACAACTTTGATTCTCATTTGGAGACGATTCTAAACACATTTCTCCATCTACAGCTTTTGGGTTGTATGTAAACAGTAGGTTCTGCGAAAGTTTGCCATCATATATAAGCTGTAAAATTTTAAAATATTTTAATTAGTTTAAAAATCAGGAAAGCAAATAAGAGTCTAGAACTAAGACACAAAATTAAGATTACCTTTTTGTCTGTATCTGCAATTGTACTTTCCAGTTCATTAATAAATTTGAACTGACCCTAAAATATAGAAAGTATAAATTATACCATCACACAACAAATCTAATTTTAGTTTATATCACAATTAAATTTCTATAAGAGTTAAAATATATATATATATACAACAGTAATTATAGAATTTGTTCAAAATATATTTTTCACCTTATACCCTGGTCCAAGTCTATATAGTGCAATAACAGTATTATATCCTAGTGGTTCTGCAAACAAGTAAACTGCAGACATCTGTCCTTTGAAAATATGCTGGTTATCATTTAAATGAGAGCCTCCAATGAAACACTTGTCGGTGGGCTCTTTATTCACTGGCATGGTAGCATCTCCTGACGTAACCATTTGTCCATTCACAAAGATTTTGACTTCACTTGATTTGAAACGGTTATAAGTGTGGGATATACAAATATGATACCACTAAAAAAGATTTTGAAATACGGTTAGATTTTCCTGGTAAACACATAAAAAAATTATAATTAAATTACTTTGGACTTACAATCTGTGGCTCAAATTTGGACTTAACCAGAAGTGTCTGCTTTTTACCATTCTTTCCCCAGACCTCTACAACTAGCATTGGGCCAGAGAAATGAGCACTATAGCCTAAACCACGGCTGTTTACAAAGCTAAAACAGAGAGAAATTTTAAAATATTAGAGATAAGCACACATGGGAAGATATCTATTTTCAAAACATTATCATCAATCGGCTTGATTCTGTGGATAGATTACATATCAAAACTTATTATTATTTACCAGTACAAATGTGGTCTATTTGATTGTTCAGCAGGTGAGAGGTGAGCAGCATCAAGTTGTAGCCATGTTACAAATGTAAATCCAGGCTGATGTGGCCATCTAGCAATGGGTGGAACCGTTATTACCTACATAAACAATAAAAATACATATGTCATTTTTCCTGCATCATATGTTTCAAAAATGAATTCAAATTTTTCACCATACTTACACCACCACGCTTTCCAGAAAAATTAAAGTAAACATCTGGTCCATGTTTCTCTGGCATTTTCTTCAAAATTTGTAGGAGCTTCAAGGCATGAGGTGGCTAAAATTAAATATTGAAGTTTTTCAAAACGTATTTATCAAAACCTTCAAACTAAAAAAAATAGAAATGCCTAAACAGTAAGAAATAATTCATACCCATTTTCGATCTTCTGTCCTCTGTAATGCCGAAAAAAAACACTTCAGTTCTCGTACTGTAATACTGTATGTGGCTAAATCTCCGACTAAGTCGATAGCTTTATCTAAACAAATATTTTCAATGTAATTTTCTTTAATAATTCAATGAGTAATCATTTATGATCATCACAAATTTCAGATGATCCTAGCTTAGAACAATTTTTTTGAAAAAAACGCTATGTACATAGTAGTTCCAATAATTTTTTTTTTTTTCTCCTAACTAAATACAGTAGATAATATGTAAATTTATATAAATTCTCAAATAGAATTGCTAAATATTTTTACCAGCAACAGAATCATCTTCATACTTTGGTATTCTAATAAGAAGTTTAGAAATCAGTCCAACTTTGGTGCATGCTTGATAGTTCTTGATGCTTTGCCTCAGTAAAGATTGAAGCAGAGTCAAAATGTCCAACTAAAAACGAATCAATTTATGTATCACAACCATAAAAAGCCATCCAAAACCATCAGAGGCAATTATAGAAAAAATTTTGACATTCACATTTTTAGTTGTAAAATGAATAAACAAAATTGAATGCAAAATGAAATATTTTGGCTTTCACTTAACCAGCGAATGCCAATGCTATTTTGAAGTTTGAAATTAAGAGAATAGGTACATAAAAGACCAACCTGAGTTTCAGAGGATGAAGAGTCAATCAGTTCAAGCAAAACCAAAATGTTGAAAGGATCATTGATAACATAATTCAGTGCAAGATCAAACTTCCCACTAACACACTATAATGAAGAATCAGTTAATGAAATAAAATCTCCACTATGATTTTCTTTTTACTTAGAGAGAAAATGGAATGTCTTCTTGGCAATTAAAGTTTTCATTACAAAGTATTTTTTGTTTATTTTCTGTCTATACTGTTTAATGAAAATAACATGGGCATGATTATTTTTTATTGGCATTTAATAACTTTATGAGTACTAGCCAGGAGGCACAGCCTGGCTTTGCCCTCCATCAGAGTTGCAACTAAATATCATTGGTTTTGGGTTTGTTATTCAAAATAATGGCTTCCTCAATGAAAACATAAATTTCCCTTAGTAAAAACAATCAATGCAATGGTTTCTTTTTTTCTTTTGTGGTTTCTAAGCTGTAAGCATACCGGCAAAGAAAAAACAGACCTGTCACAAGGTTTTTGTGGACACAACATGATAGCAAATTATAATATAGGTATTAGTGCATCAGTCTTACCTTTTACAACTTACAGTTTTACGGCTTTAATCTAGACGTACAGTTTTATAATGACTTAAAAATACGTAATTTGGGCATATCGTTTTCTCATTATAAGATAAACTGTTACGCCAATTGTCTTCATCGTGGGCACTGAGGGGTTTACTTTTCATTTTTTTTGGTTTGACGAGTTAGGTAAAAATAAATATGAAAAAATATATATATATTCAGCAAAATCTAATTGTCTGGTGTAGTTTGGGGTAGTCAGTCAGGTGTAGTGTAACAGGGATTTTTTCAAGCATTTTTTACCACCACTGTTAAAAGTTTTCTGGCCCCTCAGCCCCCACCATGGGGGAGCTTTGGGTGATACTAATCTAAGTGTTCAGTAAACTCAATCTTAACACAAAAACGGTGGTAAAAGTTAGTGCTTGGAATAATCCTTGTGTAATGCAGTTAGCTTTAGAAAGACCCTGGTTGAACGCTGGACAACACCAGACGTAAATCACAATTTTGTATAATTTCGCCAATTTACGCTAGACAACACCGGACAACGCCAGACACGTCTTTGGTGTTGTTCAGTACAGTCCGGCGTAAAATATGTGAAAAACAAGATCGATGTCGGATGTGTCCGGTGCAATCTGGCGTGAAATAATTTAAAAAACAGGATCAACGTCCGGCGTTTTTAATTTAATTTGTAAGTGTTAGCCAGCCTCTGTGGAGAGCCGAGCTGTACTTTTTGACATGTTGTGTTAACAGATATTTATATATTTTTTTATCTATTATAGTTTTGTTTCCCTTATGAGAATAATTGTTTTGAAGTTTTTCATTCCTATCAATACTTTAGCAGCTTGATAACAAGGGGGGCTTCCTAGGGTTTGAAATACCGTTATCCCATTGTTTTTTTCCTCAAATACCGTTATCCCGTTGATGAATA
>JAYRBV010021799.1:0-11247 GCA_036023255.1 Mitrocomella polydiademata
TTTGAGTGAAAAAACATAAGAATATACATAATATGATCATTATTATAAGTTCTATAGTTCGTAAAAAGGTTCACAAAATTGATAATTATCATCAGTGTGAATTGCAAACAGTTAGCAAAAAAAAAAAAAGCAGAAAAAAAGATTTTTTGCAATTTTTATTTTTGGGACCTATTTTTAGAGTCAGAGACCAAATTCTTCAAAATTTTACAAAATTTATTTTTTTATCTAAAAGCCAATAAAATAATGATACAATACAGTAAGTTTCAGAATTGTACCATAATTATTCCTAAAACTATAGATAATTTTGCAAAAAAGTGGCGGAAAAGTTGATCCGTTGTTATAAAAAATAATTTTTAGCTTATATTCTCAGCAACTTTTTTATTAAGGGTTTGACTAATGAATCTTTAAAACATTAGCTGTGTTGAATAATTCTATTAAAAGTTATTAAAACTTCATTACGGTATAAAAGACATATCTTATCATCGTGTAACCAGAGTTTACTCTTACTCTTAGGCTTGATAGTGTAAACAAAGCATACTGAATTTCATTCTTTTTTCTCTCTTTGTATAAAATATTTACGGTTAACGGCGGGCAAAAACGAGGGTAAAAATGTGCAACTGCTAAATTTATCTTTAATTTTAGTAACTTTAACATGTCACCGATTGACATAAATGTTTAAAATTTTAAAATACTTGGTATCTTGGTAATTATGAAAATAAAAATTCAGTCACTTTTACAATATTGTGAATGACGTTGACATTAGTAACATCGATGACGTAACTGCAATTTTGAATTTTTGAAATATAATGAATAATACCATTTGATCAGTCATAAATTAAAAAATGCTGGATTCTGATTGGCTAATAGCTCATATAATAAAAAATCACAACTATTAGCGTTTTAATACACCGTTTCAACACTAAAAAAAGTGTCAACAATTTTACACCAAAACCGATCCAGACCTTTTGACTAATAAGTTTAGGTACCACCTTGGGAAAACTATCAACGCTATTAACACATAATAAAATTTTGGATAAAAAATAAACGGCACCACATTTTTCCGATGAATAATAAAAATTAATCTTGCAGAGCTAAAGAGAAAACTGAACCGAGTTTAGTGTTACATTCATAATGGTAGAATTTTGTGTCGAAAAGGTGTATTGTCATACTGATATAAAACATAGCATTTTTCAAAGATTAATCCAAGTTCTTTTCATCTAACATAATTTTGAATAAGTATAAAAACCAAGATTTCAAAATTTCAAAAAAAGATTTTGATAACAAATACTTATAAGTACTGTAAAAGTTTAAAATTTCAATGTTTTTTTACTTTTATACTTATGACCATTTCATTGTAAATTCATAATAAGAGAATTAACAAAAAAAAAAATTATTTCATTGTTTCTTAACAAATTTGCTAATTTAAAGAACTGTATAAAATATGGCAAATAAGAAGTGCGTTAAGGATAGATACGAGCCTATACCAGACCGCTGGTGAGGTACGGTATTTGCAGCCTTTACAGTCTTCTTTAATCAGAGTTTATAGTACAAGCTAGATGGATACCGCTGATTCTAATGTCTTTCACTGCGTGAAATTTACAAAATACAAGATTCATGGTCTGGTAATTTTATATAGGATTGCAAGCTGGAAAGAGCGGAAGGGCACAGGCTAATAAAAACAAGGGCCACTATTTAAAATTGTTAACATGGATATTTAGATATATAGCATAGATATAATGTACTAAGGTTTTTTTCATGATTGATCTTCTGGGGTCAGATAACATCGTTCCCGTCGTTTTCCAAAATGGCTATTAATGATTTTGAATAGCCTTTTGTTTATGTTTTAGAGCTGACCTATTCAAAAACGCATGCTTTTGAAACTTTTGCATTATCAAATAAAAGATATTTTTTATCATAAGTCAAATAATTTTTGTTACGTTATTTCAATAAAAAAACATATAATTTGCATAGATTAAGAGATTTATTTTACCCAATCACAACGTAGAACCGGCCAGCGTAAGCCAGGGCTAGCCTGTACCAGACCCGCTGTGCGGTACGGAATTTTATTCCTCCCCGAACGGTACCGTTCGAAAAGGATTAAAATTCCGTACCGCACGGCGGGTCTGGTACAGGTTAGCCAGGGCCTTCTTTCGCGCCATCAGTAAAAGAAAAAGAGCGAAGAAAAGCCCGCTTGGAACGAGGTTGGGTATCATACTCTTCTGAAAACGTTGTAAAAATGAAATGAAATGATTGCCCACAAATAAATATTGAGCTAACCACCGATTAAAGTGAAACAAAGAAACGAGCGGCTTGAATAAAATGTCAAAAATTATTTTTGCAGGGTCTTTCCCTGAAGGAACTTATTGTTCCGCTGCAAGAATTACCGACAAATTTAATTACCACTTATTTCATTATTTGTGTAATATTTATATGCTTCTGTCATGACATGGTTACGCAACATTTTGACTTTAAACGGAACAATTTTCTGCATGAACAGTTGAAATTCTGCATTGTCAGTCAACAGGAAATTGACATATCATTAGCTTTTTAATTACCTCAATTTTCTAGCATCTTCTTTACTGTAATTTACGATGATTAAACAACGCAATTCGCAATTCATATGGTTTTTAATTGTCTCCAAATTCAATGAGAGCGATATTGTGGTCCATAAAAATTAATTTCCTTTAATCTCGTACATGAGCTTATGCACGTTTTCATCAGAGAGAGAGCTTTATGCAGGTATGGTAATGGGAACTTTTACAAAATGCCCTTTATGTGTAATTATTTTTTTCTTTCTTTTTCTTATATGATTACAAAGTTACGTAGAATATGTCTAATAAGTTAAATATTGTTAGGGGATTGCTATGATAGGTTTGCCTAACCTTAACCCTATTCATACCGAGCTTTTGGACCCTTTAATTCGCCGGGGGGGGGGGGTGGATTTAACCAGGTCCGATAACTTTTGATAGAGACATGCTAAAGACATGAAATTTGATACGTATTATCTCCTTCATAAACTGAATTGAATGGCATAGATTTTCGATCAAGTCATCAGAAATTTAAGTTCTATTGACTTTTTACCCAAACATTTGTATTTTTAAAAATGAAATCACTTTTGATTGAAAGACGATAATTTAATTATGTTTTGATATTCTGAAAGATAAAGTTTTCTTTAACATAGTTCATGGTGTTTGAAAAATATTGAAATTTGGCCTTCAAATAGCGCGCCAAAATAGGAAAATTTTAAAAAAATGACATGACGTCATAAATAATCAATTTTTTAATATATTCTATATTTTTCTTAAGAAGTTTAATAATATCTTCCATCAGTCAAGTTTTGAAATCAATCCTAATTGTGGTTAAAACGTTATTAAGATTTGAAGTTTAAGATTTTTAGCTTGTTTTCAAAGCAATTTTTTAGGTAGTTTTGACAAATGATCAATAAATTTTGAAGTACACACTGTATAGCCATGAAACTTTGCCAAAATATGTCTTATATGATTTTAGTAAATGATTTTTCTAAAAATATAAAACTCGTTTAAAACTCGGACCCGTTTTTTTTTCGGACGCACAGTAGATTCCTACAGATAAATCTTCTCTCTACTGTTACAGTATTTGCAATGATTAAACAGCGCAATTCGTATGGTTTTTAATTACCTCCTAATTCAAGGATAACATTATTGCATAAATTACTTAATTTTGGAACTCGTGCATGCAATGGTGGCACGTATTCGGGGAGAGGGAAAGATTTATCACACGACTCACAAACATGTACATTAGTGAAGGATTCCCAAAGATTCAAAAATTATATTATATTTAATGTTGCTATTAATATTGTTGTTATTATAAACTGACAAATATTTACCCAGGATAGCCTCTTCAGTATTAAGTAGTACTAAGTAGACTGTTATCAATGAGGGTCTTGCCTACCTACAACGGAACCTACGCAATAGACCTTTCCCGAAGTACCGTTTATACGTAGATTCCCATGATTAGTCTCGTAGTTATGTAAACGAGTCTCATCGGAGTAACAAGTTTCATCAATGCGTGATAAAGGTTCAAATACCCTTGAGATGATAGGAGCACGTGCAAATATTTCATGAAACCGAGATTAATAATAGGAAAGCATGTATCAATAGACGTGAAACCCGAAGTAATTCATCTCTCATATTTTCCAAAACATTCAAGAAGAAATACGACGGGTGGCAATATCGTACCTGAGAGGTACGACGTAATCTGATTGGCTATTCATAAAACAATTGAGAGTAATAACAATGGAGGCGTGGCTAGACATTGAAATAGATATCAAAGCCGAATCTTTAATTACTTTTTTATAGTGAATGAAGCCATGCTTACACAATTGTACATTTGAGATGTTTTGTTAAAGATGTAGCGGGAAATTTGATTTTCTATTTTTAACAACTGTCAAAATTGTTAGGAAGTTTAAACTTTAGCATTGCCACCATGCTATTTTTCCTTCTGAGTTTGAGAAGAAGGTTTAAAAAATTGCATGTATTCCAGGCTAATGTATCAACGGTATTTCGGGAAAGGTCTATTTAGCAATGAGAGGTTATTCTCGTCACTGTGACCGGCGACGGACTCGAACTCCCGACCAGCAGGTTACGAGTCTAGCGTCTTAACCACTCGGCCACAGCTCAATAGCTGGTAATCATCTTCGATAAAGCAATAAAAACTTAGTGAGCTGAGGGGGAGGAGGAGGAGGAGTGTTAAATAAATGAGTAACAATTCAAATAAAATACTGGAGACAATCTGCACAATCTGTCAACCACTGTCAACTACCTTTTGCATTTTTGACGAATCATTTTAATAGGGAAAAGGAAACATTTAAGAAACATAATGAGTGATTAATGACTAGTAATTAGATAAATTGTCAGGTAGAGTCCCCTTGCGAGTCAAAAATCGCGTGACATTAAAAGAAGATATTGTATATAGGAATTGTATCTCACCGGATGTATAGGGTGCATAAAAAAATTCCCTCTTTTCAAATGATCTTTTCAAAGAAACTGTAATTGCATTTTAATTGTTTCATAATTGTTTTAGTGTCATTGTTTAAATTTTAAATGGTTTTTCATTGTAGGCTTTCTTTGTAAAATGGGGGGAATTCTTCGGGATGCAGCCTATACAACACAGCGGGCTTGAAAAAAAATCCATCATTATTTTAGTGGTCGACTTGTACTGGTAGGTTGTTTAACAGCGTAATTAGAACATGGACACGTCAGCGATGGAGTGTCTTTGCAATGGTTTAATGATCTTGTTTTCATTGTTAGTCACACTCCTCGGCAGACGCGTGACTATGTTCTAAATACGGTTGCTGGATGTGGGGAACGACGAAGAGAGTTTATACAGAGTGTCTGAGAAAAAGCGGTTTAAAATAAATAATGACACAAAAAATCATTTGATTTATTTTAAAAGCGTTGAATACACAAAGGACACAATTTTTCTATGGCAAAGTACTTCTCAGATTGTAATTCCCATGTGATAGTTATTGCGTTTCAGTTTGAAATACCCATGAGGTTTTACGACTTAATTTACTATTATGTAAAGTTTTATTTTATGATAGTCAATGACCATAACGACATTATTTAGATTCTGATTCTCGTAAAATTTAATCGTTTTTCTTTCTTAACGTAAATTACCAAGTGATTTCTTTATGCTATTGAATTTTGAGCCGGTATTTTACAGATACAAGGTACAAGGTACATCAAATAGTATTTTATAAGCTCGTTGATTTCTTTTCAAAATCCACGCGATCCTCTCCAACATTTTTCAACATCTCCCGCGGGAAATAAGAAATATTTGATACGTTCACATTGCATTTTTAAAGTCTTCAAGTTTGTTTTTCACAAGAAAAAATTCCTAAAAAGACATCCCTGTGATTTACGTATATCACAGGGATCTGTTCCTGTGTAGCCATGTTTTTTAGATATATTACAGGGGTGTTTTTTAGGAATTTTTTCTTGTGTTTCCTATAGGTTGTTTACGTTTCTTGTTATCATCAAGGAGGGCTAGGTTCTGGTTTAGATTAAACATGATGTTGTAACATTTGAGCTTATTATTCAAACGATAGGTCAATCTCATTAATTCATGAACAACTTATAGAAGTTTAATGATTTAATATCAGGTTCTCCAACCTAAATTGAACCATATAAGTTTGTTTTGTGGTAGAGGGGATTATAATCTTATCCAAACTTTTTTCTATTAAGGTTGAGGTGATATAAAGGTCCTATATTTAAAGAAACTTTTTCCGTGCTGATATTCTCTTTTCTCAGAAAATCCCGAGGGCGCAGAACCGCGAGACATGTTTTGGCCCCTGGATATTCTTAAAACGTTTATCACTCGACCATTCGATCACTAGTTGTTAGAACTGTTTTTCACTTCGAAAACTATAGGCCAGGAGGGAATTTCCCTGTAAACATATAAGGACACAAAACTAGCGCAAAGCTCCTTGGAAGCTTTAAATTTCTTCCCCTCAGCCAGAAGCAGAAGAAATCTATACACCGTTCCAACACTAGAAAAGATGTGAAACATTTTACACCAAAACCGATCCAGACCTTTTGACTAATGAATATAGGTACCACCTTGGGAAATCTATCAACGCTATTAATACATAATGAATTTTTAAATAAAAACATATAAGGCAGCACATTTTTCCGATGAATAATAAAAGTTAATCATGCATAGCTAAAAAGTAAACTGAATCGAGTTTAGTGTAACATTCATAATGGTAGAATTTTGCGTCGAAAAGGTGTATTCCATACGGGATATTATTGATGAAGCGTAATGCGAGGTGTAAAGCCAATCTCGTTCCCTGGGGTTTTTTTTCGCTTTTTTACCAATCTGATAAAAAAGACCCTGGGAACGAGGTTGGTACAAAGCTCTCTAATAAATCTCGTTACGGTAATACGAAGTTGAAAAAAAGAAAGAATAAATCTAAAAATTTGTAATTTTTTTTACTAATTTTTTAAGGCCCAAATTTCTCCAATTCGTGTAAAAAAAAGTAAAAAAAGTTGTTTTTCCTTTTTCTAAATCAAGGGAATCCCGAAGTGCGCGCGCCCTAACGACGTACGGGCGCAAGCACTCTCTCTTCAGCGTCCTTGCAACGCTGGTTTACCACCTAATTATTGGTTATAGTCTTTGTGCTCTATCTAAATTTAATTTGAATTTGCGATACGAAAAAAATTGACCTTTTCAAAAGAAATCATTTCATTTTTCTCGTGCGTTCTTCTCCTGACGATACAATGAAAGAATAAATTCATGTTAATTATTATTCTTCTAGTATTATTCTTCATACATATTTTTCCGTGTGATTTGGCCTTTAGAAAATTGAATAGTTGACAGTTTTCTCAGCAGATAGGCCTCTGTCATGATGTACATATCGTACAATTAGAAGCTTTAGTTAAAAAACCACAATGACAACGTTAAATTAGTCATAATGATAGAGCCTATTTAATGGCCATTTACATTTTCTGCATTTCATCCATTGATGTAATGCATAACATGGAAACGAGGTTAACTTTTTCTTATGCTTTTATATCCTAGTCCATAGTAACAACTTATCAAAGGTACACAAAATGGCATGTCTTGCACCAACCAACGGCTTTTTCTCACCAACGCAACTCCTCTTATAGGTTTATACTAGACGCTAAGTCATCGCATAGTGAATATATAAAACACAACTCTTTTTAGGTTATACCTTTCGCTATACTAATATGCTGATTCATCACATAGTGATCAGTAATCATAACAAAGACACAAGAACGTGGCATCTCTCATGCTGACCATGCTTGATAATATAATCTTTTTTAATTTGCTTGTCAAAACCGATACGTCATACTTCTTTTAAACATTTTTTTTTCAAGAATGTCACTAATTATGTAATGATATCAAAATTGTTAGTTATTCTGTTTCTTTGTCCCGCGGAACATAATAGCTTTGCGCTCCGTCGTTGAGTTTATTGTCTCCGCACAGGTGACTAAAAGTGACTGGGTATGACGAAAACGAAGGCATGGGTGAGAGCACGTCATATAAAAGCCTATTAAAATACCATAAGAATAATATATTAGTTCTTGTATCGAAACAATCAAGCATTCACTTAATACCGGTAATAACTGATCAAACTCTACCAACAGAAATAAATACAAAGACAAATTATTATATCACAACTTGCGCTACAGGTAAGCTTGTTAGGTTCTAGGTTTTCCTGGTTTGTTTACAAAGTATGCTGACTTGAAGTAGTTAGTAGTATGTATGTATTTAGCAACAAATTCAAAACAGTTACATTTACTGCAACATTTTATTCTTGATTTCGTGGAATGTTTTGAATTACTACTTTTTTCACTCTGGTAAACAGTGGCGTTATTTAGAACATATAGTCACGCAACTCTGTATAGGTGTAAGATTCGGTGCCATTAAATGTCTTTAAACATTTACAAAGCCTCTCCATATATCATCATGTTCGATGTACGCTATTGAGTAAGTGGTTTTCTACTCCTAAACAAACAAATATTTATATACAGATTACAGGGGATGAGATGAGTGACTTTCAGCATGTTTTAGAAGTAGATGATCACCCGACACATGGATCACATTGTCTTGTACTGTAAATTGAGGATACTAATGTTGTATTCATCATTATCAAAATAGAAGAGCTGCTTTATAAGGTCGAATTAACTTCCCATAAAACCCTGTATTTATCAAGAAGGCATTGTATAGCCATATTATCAGCCATTACAGGTCCTCTTGTTAAATACAGGATTTTGTGCGGCAACTGATGCGACGTTAATTTGACCTTATACTGTAAAGCAGCTCTTACCAATCCGAGTTTCAAGAAATAACTGCACATGCTTCTACCATTTCAAGGCAGTGGCGTATTTGAACATAGACGCGCTTTATGCCGACCGAGGATCGTGATTGCGATAATGAAACCATGATCATTTCAAAGACTCTCCATCTCGTGTGCATGACTATGTGTGACTATGTTTTTAAATACGTCGTGGCAAAGGTGTTTATTCTTTCTTTTATTGTGTGGTATTGATGAAATCTTGTTGTTGACTATGCATATATGAATATTAGATAGGATTCTGCATATAAACGGTATTTCGGGAAAGGTCCAATTTAAACACATCAAGTTAAACTCAAGATGGTTTTCAACATGGAAAATATCGCCGAACTCTTTCTATATGATATTTACCTGGGTCATATCATTAGAATTATTATTATTATTATTATTTGAACATGGATAGCCTCTTCAGTTCTAGTAAACAGCTATCAATGAGGGTCCTGCCTTCCTTGTGAAACACCTACAAAGGAGCCTTATAGAACTAACAGTGATTAGCAATTTTCACCTCACCCACAGGCGGGGTTGAACCTCAGACCTTACGGATCCTAAGCTCAGCGCTTTAACCACTCGGCCACGGCGGATCCACAAGGATTAGAAGATTAGAAGTATTTCACAAAATGTTCGTCTGTCGGTTTCTCGTCGGTTTGAGACCATTCGTTCTTCTATAGAAAAGTCTATTAAATTGGTCTGACAAATTGAGACAACTTTCATCAAATGCCTCGTTGTTTCAGACACGAGGATTTTGACCGGTGGTCTCAAACCGACAGATGAACGACCTCTTACATCGAGTGCAAGAAAAAGCAGAAGCAGATTTATCCAACGTTTTCTTCGAAAGAAATCCAACGTTTTCTTCGAAAGAAAATAAAACAACAGAAAAGACAGCAAGACAAGGGAAATTTATTGCTAATCCTAATCGACCTAAACATTGATAATAACTGTATCCTGTTTACACCATTATACATTGTCGGCGCCGGTGAATGGTTTCGATACCTTAAACTGTCTCAAAAGAAAGTTGGCGGTGCGAAGCGGATATTTGAGAACAGGTTTGAGATCCGATTAGCGCTAATGGATTTCTGCTGCTTTTCAAGAGTATAAGATGTAGCTTTTTCTTCTGAGCTGTCCGCAGACGTTTTCATCTTTTTATGCTGGTAGTGGTTAATCCGTGAAAAATAATATTCTAGAATAATAAGATTACATATTTTTGTGGGATAGGAATGGTATTATTATAACACAACGTGTGTTATTACCAGGAGAATTATGAAATTTAAAAAACCACTGAAAAATATTTTAAAAGCATTATGCATACGATTATAAAAAGAAGCATTTTCTTTTTTGTCAATTTTTATTTCTTTATAGCGTTTTGGTTGAGCAAAACCAAGTTTATTCGTAAAATCAAAATTTATTCCGCGCGGGCACGTGGGCATAAATATATTGAATCTCAAAGAAATAGTAGAGAAAACAACGAGATTTTCAGAGACTTAATAGTCTACATTAAAATAGGTTAAAGATTTAAGAATGAAAATTCGCTTTCAAGCTGGTGTTTAGTTTACAAACTCTTTTAAAGATTTTATATCAAGTTTGCCAGTTCTTGAGGATATGCAATGTTATTATTGTGGAACTTAAACAGCTGCAAAGTAAGGTCTTAAAAAGACTGGTGTCTCAAGTTTACCCGCTTCGCTTTAAATATAGCATGTGTCAAATTTACCAATTATTGAGGATACACCCTTGTCTTCGTCAGTAGAGTATCGCCTTGATCCAAATTAAAGCTTTAGTTTTTTGCAAACCGGTTTGAATTAAATATCATAGGGAATTTTAATTCTCAAAAATGCATTTTATGACAATTTTTTGGCAATAGGATTAAATTTATTTGCTTAAGTGGAAAATGAACATATGCTTAACAATATTGTTCAAAACATCCCATGCAATTTTATGCAATCTTACGTTACTGGAGAACCATACCATCTGCATTTATTAACTACCCCAATACGCACTATCTACTGATCCAAATCAACAGTTTTGCCAATCAATTCTATAGCCAATCCATCACCTTTTCGCACCGATCTCTAGCCCAACCGATCCTAGTGTGTTTTTGTCTATTGTTTTTCCCCGATTTCCCTATTATATTGTTGATGTTTTCGCGATTTCCTTATTTTCTTTTTGTTTTCAATTTTTTTTCTTTTTCTAATCTACGCAACTCAGATATATATACATGTTACGCATTTCTTAGATGAAGAACCGTTTGTAAGTTACACATCTTACCAACTTGATCATTTTAAGTCTCTCTACACACATCTTACCAACTTGATAATTTTAAGTCTCTCTACACACATCTTACCAACTTGATCATTTTAAGTCTCTCTACACACATCTTACCAACTTGATCATTT
>JAYRBV010021810.1:0-11247 GCA_036023255.1 Mitrocomella polydiademata
GATATTTTTGCTCTTATTTCCCTCGCCTAAAGGCTCGTGAAATAATGAAACAAAAATATCAGAACTCGAAAAATATACCTCATATTGTACTCGGTACTATGCGATAACTAGTACTTAAACATATTTCTCCATTCGACTTACCGTCAACGATACATATTTCTCAAGCTTTTCTTGTAGAGCAAATATCTCCCTTTAAATAAAAAGGAAAATTATTGCGATATCATTCTTTCAAAGAAAGTAACAACCAGAGAATTACAGAAAAAAACAAAAAATACCGAACTTAGCCTGGACTCGTTTTTGCGGACAGCGGAATTCTGATTGTTGGTGGGTAAATTTGCGCGGATACCATTACTTGTTTAAAATTTGACAATGACAAAAAATTTAAAAAATAAAAATATTTCACGCTAAACTAATTAGTCCACGCAAGGTATCAACGTATGATGCTCAGTCTGTAAAATATCACTTACTTATTAGCGTACGATAATTGGTTCTGTAACTCTCCGATTTCCCGCGTTGCGATCTCTCTTGTGGCACTTAGTTCATTTTCTTTTTCGTCCACAACTTGTTTCAGCCTTTCGTACTCGTCTGCTGAAGATAACTTTGTCTAAAAAGAAGAACAAGATACAAGTTTTTACATGAGCAACTAAAACTACAAATATCAGGGAGTATTTTGTTCTACGATTTACAAATTTAATTTCGCGGATTAGGATGTTTTTACATAAGACTACAAATATGGTTTGGTCTTCGTTATTAGGACTCGCATAATTCACAAATTGAAATTAATTTGATACCTTTTCGAGGTTTTGTTTTTCCTCCACAATTGATTCTCTATCTTTTTGCATACATTGAATCAATCCCATTTCTCGTTCTTTCAATTGGTCAATTTCTGCTTGCATTGCTTTTTCCATAGTTAAGATCTTATCATACATTTCATCCTCAAGTCTGTTATAAAAAAAAAATCCAAAATATCTCAATTTCTGCTTGCATTGCTTTACCCAATAAAATGAATGATTAAATTATATTTACCCTAATGGAAATAATCGCCATGAAAAAGAGTTCAGACTTGCAGACAGAGGCACAGGAAAGTTGAATTTTTATGATTAGTATTTAGAAAAAAACCCTTCCGAACGAAATACTTACTTGAATATAAAAATTCATTGTAAGCGTGCCACTTTCTTTAAATCCCTGTTAAGTGTTTAGTAAAAACCGAAAAAGACAATTCAGTCTATTTTCATATTCTCAAAACTAAATCTGAAACGGTCAATAAAGTCAATTTCATACCCCGGAATCTCAAATAAATCAAAAACACAATAAAATCTGATTTACGAATAAAATTTATTTGAAAGGAATCACAAAGAATGTAAATCACAGACAGGAGTTCTCTGATTCAATCTAAACCCTCAATGAACCTCAACATAAGAGATTATTGACCGAACATACTTGAAATGATGAAACCTTTCAGTAGCGAATACGCTTTTTGTCATTTTCACGTGTAAAATCTTTCAATTTTCAAATCAGTAAATGTTCTTATTTCGGCTCTCTTATGCAAAATTTCTGAATCATAATATTGACGATCCATGTAAGTGTATTTCGTAGAAATTTTCAATTTTCCAATTAGTTTCTCCAGAAAAAGATATGGGATCCCAAATTTCTACCCCAAAAAACAGTTTACACTTTTTATCCTGAAAAGTCTTTGGATTATTACATTTCTACACTTGCAAGTTTTATGTCTGTTTGGTTATTATTCTCAACCGTATTGACACTGGGAAGTGTGTGATATAAGGCACCCTCAAATCCAAAATCGCCTCCCTTGATGATCTAAGCAAATCTAGTGAATAAGTTTTCAAAAAAACCGGTAGTCCCAAAAAAAACTCTGAATACTTTCACTGTATAGCCTTACTTTTGTTTTTCTTCCAACAAACGTTTGTTGATAGATACAATTTCTTCTTTTCGTCCGTCACTTTTGATCTCATCTTCGGTACAAGACGTAGCCAGGTTATGTTCTTCGATCAAATCTTCCAATTTCTCTTTCAACAGCTCAATTTCTTCGAGTTCAATTTGCCGTTCTTGAGAGAACTGCTCTCTCAATTCCGTGAGAGTCACTTCAGCGATCCCGCGCGCACGAATCAAATCCTCCAACACGACCTGTGATTGCTCGCGACTTTCAACGAGCGGTTTCCACGTGCTGACTGTTTCATTTTTTATAGCTTCGATCTTTTCTTTGTAATTTTCGTTCAACTCCTCAAGTGTTTGTTTGGACTTTAAAACTTCTGCAACCTCAGTAGATTCAGTGTCATCCGAGAATTCCTTCTCTAGTAGAAAACCAACGTATAAAAGGTCTGTATCGAGTTTAGACGTTTCGCTCTCGTGTAATTTATCGATGTCTTTAATTTTTTCTTCGTCCCTTTCAATATCAGAACGACATTGAATGGCCGATTTCTCCGTCATGTCTACATCTTCTTGTAATAGTAGGATCTTCTCCCGGGAAATTTGTTCGAGTTCTGTTAATAAGTTTTCGGAAGCTGTCGAGTCAGCCTCGTTCTGATGCTTTTTATTGTTCAATTCTTGTAAAATGTTTTGTATTACTTTCTCTTCTTCCGATTTCACGATATCGTGGTTTCGTTCAAGTTCGTGTATATCTTCGATTTTATCGTTTAAGGAAACCCTAAGAGCTTCTGCTTTAGTCTTTGACTCGTCCGTTTTACTTTTCATCAGTTCAGTTAATTCTTGTCGCATATTTTCGGTGCCGGCCTTTTTACGGTTTATCACTTCTTGTCGTTTCGCCAATAAAGTACGATATTGTTGCATTTTATCGTTACATTCCCGTTGGTCTAGTATCGATTGTTTAATGGCTTTT
Source organism: Mitrocomella polydiademata (assembly GCA_036023255.1). Lineage (NCBI taxonomy): Eukaryota > Metazoa > Cnidaria > Hydrozoa > Leptothecata > Mitrocomidae > Mitrocomella > Mitrocomella polydiademata. The sequence continues at coordinate 2,858 of JAYRBV010021810.1, forward strand.
TTCTTTCGTTGATCGACTTTTAATCGTTCGGTCGACATTTTCTCGTTTTCCAACGCAACAGCTTCGTAATACTTCGTTTTCATAACATTCAACATATCGTCAGCCTCTAACAACGCCTCTTCATGTTTCCTCTTTTCCACTGAAATTCGTTCCTTCTTTTCGTTCGATTTATTCATCACTTTGTTTCGTTCCCAACAAATAAGTTCGTACCTACTCTTATAATCCTGCCCATATTTGGCTAAACTTTCAGCCTTGTTGTTCTGCGCCTCTTCCAGCGTAGCCCGGGCACCACTTAAAGTTTTCTCCAAATCTGATTTCTGTCGCTCCAACTTGACTTTCTCCTCGTCTGTTATGTTTCCCTTGTTTTCCAGCGTAGTAGACAACGATTCAAACTCATTTTTCAGTGTCGTACAAAGTTTCTCCTGTGTAGTAATACGGGTTGTCTCTGTTTCCCAAACCGATCGTATGTCCTCGATATTCGAGTCCCCGCTTTTCTCTCGTTCCTTATCGACAATCCGCCGAATATCCTCGTTCATTCGCGTCATCGTTTTGGATCGTGCTTTCAGATATACAAGAACTTCGTCATCAATTCGTTTCGTATCGTCCGATTTCACTGAGAGACATCTCTGTTCCAATTCTTTTAATTTGGTTTCTTGTGACGTAATCGATTCTTTTTTCTGATTCAAACTCTGCGATAAATCTTTTTCTCGATGTTGCCTTTTCTTTTCAGCTTCCGTGTGTTTTCTCTCCAAATCCTCGATATGTTTTCTATGAGATTAAAGTAGTACAAAAAAGTTAGAAACTACATTATTGACCCATGCAAGGTTTTATAAACTAATAACTAGGCTTGTTACTGATCAGATTATATTGTCAAGTTTCATTCGCCGAGCAGACCCGAACAGTAACAAAACTTACATAGCCATACGAGCTAATATAAAACCTATACATACATATAGTTAGCCAGTCTATAAACAGCAAGAAAAACATTTCCTACGAATGTAAAGTTTGCTCCTGCAAATCTACTTGAGATTAGAATGACATTCACAAAACGTCATTGATGTTATGCCTGCGCATTCTTTTTTAAAGAAATAACAAACCAGACATAATCAAAATAAACAAGTTCATCGTTTGGACAAATAAACCATCCAGATGTAACAATGCATTTCTTTCCTTTATAAGAAACCTTAAAAAATGAGTTGTTCCTTCTGGGCCTAGAATTTCCTTAATACGCTAAAAGTCTTACTGGAAGTTTCAATTTATTGAAGAATGTCTCAGAGCAAATCTAGTATTGTATTGTAACCTTTAATTGTTTGGTATGTATTGTAATAGGAGCCTACTGGTATTCATAAGGGCTGATAGCAAAACAAAACAAATCATCAAAAAACATCTACGGGAGAGTGTAAAACACAGATACTCTCCGTCCTCTCATTGTATGTGGGGCTTGGATGATGATCTTTATAGAAATGTTTGAAATGCAACCATCTTACTTGATTTGTTGGGGTGTTTGAGTCTCATTGGATCTTGCACTTCGTTGTTGCTCTAATTCCCCTCTGAAATGAATTGGAATGTATATAAAATATAACTTTTCTTGATAAAGACCATAGATTAAATCTTCATTTTTTGAGGAAAAGTCTAACATAATTGTATAATATCATCATATTATCGGTGTAGAAGTGTGATAGACTCGCGTACCTCAAGATTTTCCCAACAGAAAAATTAGTTCATGTGGGGGAGTGTATTTGAATTCCTCCACTTTGATTTAGTATTTAAAGTATTTGATTTACATTAAATTACCTTGTTTCTTGCAACCGTCTTGATTCTTCACGGATCTGCCTTGCAAATTCATTTCTAAACATTGAAAAAAAACATCTCAAAAATACTATTGTGTTTACATATAACACACATATATTGTGGAGAAAATGCCTGGTGAGGAGGTGAGGAGGTGTACATCATGTAAAAGACACACAGTTTCGCCGCTCTCCATCACGTAGAATAAATCCAATGATACACAAATACCGAAACTATTGTGAGAAAAAACAGTAAACAAATCCATACCGAGTTTCTTCCATTCTTCTTTCTTCTTCATGTTTTTGTTTTTCCAGTAACAACCTTTGAATAAATATCAAGAATTTCATAATATAGTATGTTTTCCGTATGATCGGGGAAATCTAGTCTATCCATATAAAAAGCCTGAAACGGTACATCGGGTAGATGTCATACCTTGCTTCTTCTAGTTGTCTTGACAAATCTTCTTCTCTTTTATCTCTCTCGTGGCTGAAAAAAAAAGTGAAAAGAAATTAATTCAATTTTTTTCCCTTGAGCCTTTTTCTTTTCATTTGGAACACAAAAGACTTCCGTTCTTTGCCCAAAATAATTCCCGTCTTCAAATTTAACAGTAAAGTACGGTTGGATATTATATGACTATAATACTATGTGACTTTGAGATAAATTGAAAAGAAATTTCCATCGTAATCGAATGTTTATTTTATTTTTTCCTTCAGGGTTTCCACAAACAAAGTGTATTCCAGGACCTTTGCTTCACTTTTTCCAGAACTTTTTCAGGAATTTGATGAAAAATCAAAGAATTCCAAGACTTTTTTAAGTACTTTCCAGGACTATTTTTGAATTCCAGGACTTTCTAGGACCTGTGGAAACTCTGTCCTTGCACGCACAAAATGTTAAAATAATAAATAATTACCTTCTCATTTTCAATGAAAGATCGCTTTCGCTTCGGAATTTCCCACTTGTTGCTAAGTTACTGATTCCTGGTCCAACCGACTTAGAAAATCAAAACAAAATAATCTCAATATAGATGGTCAACCAACAGCCAAAGTTTATTCTCGTGAAGGGTCATTTTCGAAACTTATTTGTGCAGAGAGGGGTTCCACCTAAAATATCAACTCCCACCTAGAGTAGAATCCCCAACCTAGATTTTAATTGAGCAGGTCCCACCTAAAAAATATACCCCACCTAAAAAATGGTATTTACAGAATTCCCACCTGCAAAAAGTAACATATACAGTGTTGTAATGTAACTGGACCTTTAAAATTCGATTCAACAATTACAATGCAATTCCTCAATGTAGAAATAAAAATTCCCAGGCAATGGTGTGTGAAATAAAAAATAAAAAATTATATAGTTACAATACAATGTCTTCCTTTGAAATCCAAGAGCAGTTTTTTATAAGACCCACCTAAGATATTTAGACCCAACCTTAACTCGTATCCCCCACCTGAAATCTTGATTTTTTTAAGTCCCACCTGAAGTTTTAAGCAAGAATAGATACCTTTCTTTTTTCACGTAGCTCTTCTGCCTCCTTTGGATGGTTGAAACGAAATATAACAGTTTTCCCAAACGTTATCACATCGCCTAGAAACAAACCAAATAATGTCTTCATAATTATTCACTTGTCAGTGAATGTTTCAAAAGTTTCATCTTTGCCTAAATCTACCTACCCACCAAAATTAAACTTGAGATTTCAAACTTAAATGTATTATTTTTTCGGCGAAAACAATGTTCAGACTAATTAATTACCCCTAAAAGGAAATATGAAATTAATTTAATCTGCTTTTTGCCTTACCTTGCTGCAGTCGAATTTTTTTTGTTGCTATGTTACCATTGATAATACAAAGAGCTTGAGGAAATGGATTGAGTACGACAAAGCCAGTATTGTTCTCAATTATACAATGTTCCTCTAAAATGTCTGTACCGTCAATGACTATGAAAAATTAAATATATTAAACTTATGATATGAAACCAAAAGAAATAATATTCGAAATTTTCTTTTGCATACAACGTTATAAGGGTCGACTTTGGGCAGAAACTGTAAGTCTAGCTGAAAATTCGTACTCTCCGCGAGAAGTGCTAGGTACCCGGAAGTTGTTAGATTTGAAATTATATTGTTCCATAATGGTAACATTTGAAATATTTCGTGTATATTAGCAAACTATTTTTCTTCGGATATGGAATATAAATGGTTTGGTTTAAAGGCAAAATTACACATCCAAAATGAAATTATATTATTCATCCAATGTATAAGGAAGGTGCTTAATAATAGTCAATAATAAAAAAGAATGTCTCACCGATGTCTGGTTTTGTTTTCGAGTTTTTAGTCCCAACAAATGTCTTCCCATGCTAGAAATGAACAAAATAGTATTTATGGTAGCAGCAACAAGCAACATCAAGCGGTGAGAAGTGACTCTATTCTTCTACAAAAAGATTCATAACTATCTTCAATTATTTTATTAAAACACCAATGTAGATTTCCTTGTCGTAACAAATCTACCATTTCCCAAGGGAGTTTAAAAAAAGGTTACTGGTTCGTTTTGCTTCAAACACGTTTCAACTCAGCCAGAAAAACCGTTTTCATTGATAGCAAAGCACTGAACAGAAAGCAAAGATAGAAACTAAGTTACAAAAATAATTTTCCACAATAAAAAGAATATTTAATAAAAACACGGAGTACAGAAACATGTATAGTAGTGATATGGTGAAGTTGTGGCCGAGACAGTAGGCTCGTAACCTGCTGGTTGGGAGTCCTCTCTACTTTTTATAGGTTCTGTTGTTGGTATTTTGCAACGTAGAGCCTTTCAATAACCAGTACAGAATAGGTTATTATCTTTGGTAAAATCGTAAATAATAATACGTATAACCCTCTGTGAAAAACCTTAATAATGATATACCTTAAGTGGGTATAAGAGAATTCCTGTACTCAACAAATCATCTTCCAAGGCGATGAGGTGAGGTAATTCAGATTCCATACGAATTCCTGCATCCAAACTGTGTTGAAATCCTAACTCTCGTTCCTGAAGTAACAATAAACAAACAAAACGTTCATTCAACGTTGAATTAACGTACACCACCCACTCAGGTTCGAATTCAAAAGTGATATGCTTACTTTTTTCTCTCACAATTTAGATAATTTTATCAGATATATAAGAAATTCTCAAACTTAAAACCGTAAAACCGATTTAGAAGTTCACACAAAACACAGTAGTGAAAAACGCTTTTTTATCCTTTAACAAAATCAGGGCAAAAAAGTTAATCTGACCTCCCCACTTAGTATATCCAAAATAGAAGTCAACAACAGACAATGATTGGATAAAATATGACCACTTTCAAACGACATCTGACAAAACTATTTGAAGTAACTTCCTTGATAAATTGGACTATGAAGCGATCTTATCAGGGGCACATTTACATACACGTGTCTTTAACAATTTAGAGATAAACAAAAACCCGAATAACAAATATCTAAAACTAACATGGAACATATAAAAGTGATAAAAAGGTAGATAGTTTAATCACATAAAGGTGAAGATCCAGGAATTATTATAGAGACCTAAACGAAAGAACAAAATCACAAAACATAGAAAAACTTCGTAACCATTCTTCATTTATTTACTCAGAATTAATTTCATTGTACAAAAGAAATATATAAAACAACCAAAGGGAAAAAATAAAATATTTTCTATTTCAGAAAAAACAAAACAAAATTTCTGATTTAATTTTTTTTTTTAAGAAGTAAAACATAACAATATCGAAGATCTTGATAATAATAAGTTAACATCTTTAAGTAAATCACTGTTTGGACAATACATGTCAATAACAAACCTTTCCATGTATTGCTTCAAAATGACAGTGAACTTAAATTCATCCCTATTAGGGCGGTAAATAACTAAACCTAATCAATGTGCCATATAAATACTAATAAACTTGAGCTTTAACAGGCTTGTGGATCTGTGATGAAGTAGTTAGGACACTGGGCTTTGACTCAACCCCGCCAAGAGGCTTTCATTGAAGGATAATTCAATACGGTTCACTTGTAGTTGTTTCGCAAGGATGACAGAATGTCAATTATCAGAAATTCGGGAAAGGATTGAATACTATACAAATCAACATGGTCTATCTAGTCTATGTACATACCTGCATAATCTTTTGCATTTCTTTCCAACGATCTTTCCACTTATCAGTCAGGGCACCTAATCTCTCCTCGTTTTCATGAAGTTTTTTTGCAGCAACTTTCTCAGCGTCACTTAAAACATCCTAGAAAATAAATTTTCCGTTAGTACATGGTGACAAATTACATAAGAACGTTTAAATTCTTCATAGTCAGCAAAATCTGAACACTCAATTAAAGCTAAATTTCTAAACAGAGTTGATGCACAGAGTTGATGCACAGAGTTACTGGTGGAAAGGTTTAAGTCCATGACACGATGACAATTGTAAGTGTCCACAACTTGGGAAGAGCCTTTGTTGAAGATTGCGTACAAAAAGGGTAAATAATCAAGGCGAAAAATGTTAAATCCTACTCACATCACCAATGATATATTTCAATTTCTCAATTTCTGATCTCAAATCTCTGATCAACTTAACATTGGCATCCTATACACAAAAAATATATACCAATATTAAACTATACCATACTAAACAGATAATGCTTTAAAGAAAGTATAACTGTTACATCAAAAATATAGGAGGATCGAACGAGCTTGTCAACTTTAGAATTTGTTTTTGATTCCCAACAACACTCACCTCGTTTACTGTAGGTTTATTGATGATGTTCTTTGCACGATTTGCATACCTCAGTGTACTTAATGTTTCTGCATAATTGACATCCGCAGGAGAAATCGCTACAATCAAAATCACATTTTGAAAAATTACAAATGATATAAAAACGAGGTGTATCGATGGAAAAAATTATACTTACATTGAGTTGAATTGAAATTTCAAAAGATGACGAAAATTGTGTACAAAAATTCCCTTTTAAATTCTTTATATTATTTACTTATGTCAAAATATACTATTTAAGAAAAACCAAATGGTCCCTCACCAGCAATCATGATTGTTTTAGAATTTCCACCAAGGCTATCTTTCAGTAGCCATGTCAAAACTGAATCACGATATGGTATAAACACATTTTTCTTCTTTGTATTTGTCGATGCCTCGGCTGACCAAAGTAAAAAACCAACATTAAATTCAATACACTAGCTAAAGCACCATAATAATAAAGTAAAAAAATTAAATTAACTAGCTTACCCAGGGAAGATATGACAGATCCTAATGTAACTAGAGACTTATTGATATTAGCCCCTTCCTTCAATCGCACACCTGTGGCACCGGTAGAATCAGCACGCTCACTACAAATTAGAGTTATATTTTCAAGTTAAATTAAGGAAAAGAAAATTATAGTAAACTAGCTGGTAAACCAGCGTCGCAAGGACACTGCTTTCGCCCGTCGATAGAACGCGCGAAAGAAAAAAAAGAAAAAAAAATTGGCAAAATTTTTTTGTTGCATGAATTGAAAAAAAAATATTATTTTTGGGCCAAAAAAAATTTGAAAAAAATATAAATTTCACCAAAAAACGAAAAAATTTGAAATTATTCCTCAATCAGCTCGTCTACCATTTTGAAATGCGTGCAAATGTGCAAAAGATTCGATTGTGATATAAAGTTATAAAATTCTCGAAATTGTATAATTTATTTGAAACCCTTACCTTCCTGCTAAATCAACTAAATTGATTTTACTCGTTGTTTCACTTGGCATGTCATGCAGAAACCGTGCCTTTGATAAAAAAAATAAAATATTTTGTCACAATTCAGAAGATCATTTTCAATTTTGTTTAAGTAGATGAAGCTATAAAGGCAGTATATGAAAATGTGAGTTGCAAAAGATGAACCATCTGACTGATATGTGATTTAAGGTGAAGCTTTAAAATCTAATGGGGATTAGCTTTAGCTTTCTAAATAGTAGTTAGTGCGCCATAAAACTTGGAATAGAGAAATGGGCTATATTTTCATATTTCCTTCATATTAAAGGAGAATTAACGTCTAAAATTTACCATCGATTTTTTTGCATAAATCGATTCTTCTATCAAAAATATAACTACTCGTAAAGTTTTATTAAATTTGGTTGAGTATTTGAGAAGATATAAGGGTTTGAAGGTTTATGAATTATGTCATTCGTGACGTCATTGTTGCGAATTACTATTTTCTTTCAGAGTATTCTTATTGAGATTATTTTGGCTCGGATGCGTGAGAATGTCTCTCTTTTCTTTTTCTCTTTTTTTTGTTCTCGGATATTCCGAAAAACCTTTGATTTTATTAACATGGGTTGAGAATATAAGGATAATATAAGGATTCCAAGTGAATATGATCAACACGAAAAATGTTTGTTTTTTCTGTATAGTTATGTCACTCATAAAAAAACACTTTTTTCTTTCCAACTTTCTCTTTGATGATAATCCTTTTAAAAAGTTATAAGTTAAAAGCTATTGTTATAAAAGAATGCTTTTCAAAGAAAAGAAAAACTTATGGAAAAGCTTTTATGTTGTTAACTCGATAATAAACACACACAAAACTGTACTATACTTCAAGTGAGAAGAAAATCG
>JAYRBV010021821.1:0-11240 GCA_036023255.1 Mitrocomella polydiademata
CTCGCTAAACCCAATAAAACTAACTTTGAATTACTTGTGGTTTTTGAATTTTTGACAAAATATCGGAAAAGTGCCATCATTTATGACCATGATTGTAGATATAAAAACCAACTCGAAATAAATTAATAATAAATAATAATTTATATCTGCTAGATGATTGTTTTTAAGATACAACAAAGACTTATAAGATAAGAAAAAACAAATAAACTTCAACAAAAAACAGAACAACAGCAACGATGAAGAAACATTAATTTTTAATTTCGCGGATTCCCGATTTTAGCAAAACCCGCGAAATCTTCTTCCTTTAAGTTAATTAAAAAAAAAAAAAATCAGCCATCTATTAAGCACTCGAGAGTACTTTCGTTTTCTGAGAACATCACATATCTTGATATAAATCTAACTTTGTTGATTTTTGATTTTTTGTTTTTAAAAGTGTAAAATGAAAAAGTAAGAAAAAAAAAGTACCGTAAATATGCCCAGTCATAATTAAACGCTCCATAAAGGTGGATTTTTTTCTTCAGTGTGTCCTGTCCTGTCCAAAATGCAAAACAAGTGGAAATCCACCTTAAAATATTGGAATTTTTTTAAATGCCCGGTCTCTAATAAACGCCCCCTTTTTCAGTCAAAAGTTTATTAAAGTAATTGTGTTTAAGAGGGAAATACTTACGGAATATTAACTGGTTAGGGAGGTTTGTACGAAGAAATATTGCCCGAAGCCGGAGTACAGGAACGAGCTTGCGAGGTTAATAACCTTAATATCCAGTTAATAATGTCAAATAATAATTATAGTATTCGAATTTCTTAGTTTTTTATTAAAACGCCCGTCTCTAACACCCCCTTAAACTCTCGAAAATCGAATAAACGCCCAACGTTAGATCCTCAAAAGGAATGAAAAACATCCAGATTTGCAATTTTGTCGTACCATAAACACAAGAGTAGCAAAACAAAATTGTAACGACGAAAGTTAACTTCTCTGAAAAAAAAACTGTATGTACATTTATTGAAAGAAATAATTAAAAATTGAAGAAAACTTAATTTAATCAAGGTTCAGACAGACCTGGAATACTTTAGAAAAACTCAGGGAAAAATATTTTTATTTTGGTCTTTTCAGGGAAAAAATATCGATCTCTTCTTTTAAATACTGAAAAATTATTTTTTCCAATAGGAATTTGATGATGTCATACGAGGACACAAAATTGAACTATCAATTTGTGTTTACAGTAAAACATGCCTTTTCAACGTTTGTATGTTTTATTTTACTTAAGGGTAGTGCAATTATAATAAAATAATTTTAGGCCTATATCCTTGGGTACTATTCATGAATCTAGTGTGTAAAAAAAATATTTCGGTACGAGAACTGTTTCGGCGGCTCTCCCAGATTGGATTTGGAGATTTTGCCACTTTATCAGCCATGGTTGGATAATATTGAAAATCCGAGCAATAAGGGCTTTTACTCTATAGAAAAATGTTCATTGATGGCGCTGATCAGGTCTGCCTTCCTTTGTGATTTGGATTTGAGTTTTTGGTCCTGGCAAAAACCCTTCAATACAGGCACAGTTAGTTTGTTTAAGTTTCCTCGCTTCGCTGTTTCGTGAATATCAACATCGACTGCCTCAGTTTTCACCTTCTTTGCAGCTCCACTACCACCACTGGGTGCCGCTCGTTTTCCAGTTGTTTTCGCTGATGTTTCGTAATCCTTGGGGAATACCATTTCCTTAAAAATAGAATACATCTTGACCTCAAGGAAGATGGATAAGAAAACTAAAAATTAAAAACTCAATAACGAAATAACAATTAAAAAAAACTCCAACGACTCTTAAAAACTTACAAATTACTTTTAAGGCGAGTGTGGCGTCTTTGAGCACTTTAATCGGAAAAAACAATAGATAACATTTTTTGCGAAACAGTAAAAATTTCGCGTTGTTTTCCTCTTCTTTAAATTATATGTATTAAAACGTAAATCTTTTTTTTACCAATCGATAGCAAATAAAATGTTTTCTTTTCTTTTTAAAAATAAAAATAAAAAAAAAAGTTAAAAAGTTACCAAGTTCAGAAAAAAACTATTTACTTTCCCTTAACTTTTCGGCCGGGTTGGGGGGTTAAAGTGATCCAAACTTCACGTTTAAAAACACGTTAAAAAATACTTCTTTTACCAGTGAAAACTTGCCGTCTTACCAAGTTATTTTTGCAATCATCTTCCCCTGTGAAAGTTCTTTCCTTTCTACACTACAGAACAAATTAATCATCTTCCCCTGTGAAAGTTCTTTCCTTTCTACACTACAGGACAAATTAATCATCTTCCACTGTGAAAGTTCTTTCCTTTCTACACTACAGGACAATTTAATCATCTTCCCCTGTGAAAGTTCTTTCCTGTCTACACTACAGGCCAAATTAATCATTTTCTCCTGTGAAAGTTCTTTCCTTTCTACACTACAGGACAATTAAATCATCTTCCCCTGTGAAAGTTCTTTCCTTTCTACACTACAGGACAAATTAATCATCTTCCCCTGTGAAAGTTCTTTCCTTTCTACACTACAGGACAAATTAATCATTTCTCCGAAAGTGAACTATTCTACTGGGCATTTCAAGGTCGTTTTTTCTTCTTTTCCAGAGCGCAGAATGTAGTATTTAGAGAATCGTAGAGAATGAAATTTAAAAAAATCAACAAACCTTGAAATCGTTTACTAGTTCACCCGCTTTACGATCAATCCTGTCGTTATCTGGCTCAGTAAGATCTTTAAACTCTTCTACCTCGTCACGGTCCAGGGCAAACGCTTCAAGACATCTGTAGAATTTTTGGAGAGCGGGATTCTCAAAGGATTCAGGTGTATATGTGAATTTCAGTTTATCTACAATTTGTTTCATCTTGTCAATCTGCTCCTCGTTTGCCTTTGGTTTCTCTTCGATCTTCACTTTACGAACATCATCGCTGTATGGCAAGTAAACCATATGGAAACCAGGCGGTTGAGTTTGCAACCCATGTTCGTCGATCCCTTCTTCTTGTGGAAGGAGCGCGACAAATCGCGGCGAAGAATTTGTCCGTGCAAACACGCATACTGGCATGACATTTCTAGCAGCACATCGTTTTAATAGACACGTAAATAACGATTTACTACCCGCAACTTTGCCCTCGTCAGGATAAAGAAATGATGATGGTTTTATATGATGATAGTCTTTCAAATATTTTCGCGGCTTAAATCCCATCAAGTGTAAACCGGGCTCTACGAGTCTCTTCATTTGTGCTACCTCTTCTTTCTCATAAACAACTTTCGATCCACCGAAATCTTGGTACAGTTTGATATCGGTCGGCAGTAGCTCTTGACCAGTGTCTCGACAAATATATTTGGTAACACACTTCACCTCTTCGTTCGTCCGGCTATCTACTTTCACATAGGTTCCTTTCGCTTGAGGACGGTTCAACGAATATAAGGAAACACCCATGGAGATGCCATTCGACAGTTTGAAAGGTAGACTACCGACAGCGCGCTTCTTGTACTCCTTCATACGCACACGCGTCATCAACTCCTCAAGCTTTTCAGCGGGATCGGGCAATGCAACGCCTTCATCTTCATCCAGGATGTCGCAGTAGAATTTTGAAGCATCGAATTCTTCATCTGAATTAAAAAGAAGATTTTAAACATCACAACAATTATGAATACTACTAATATTATACTCTATGTTGGGATTTAACAAATCAAAATTTTAGAAAATCTCAGTTCCAACAGAAAAACACAAAAACTATATTAGGTATTAGATTATTGACACCAGACTGCTAAATGCCCAATCAGAAATCGTCAAAATAAACTCCACATCCAAGTTATTCCCGCTGACACCAAAATTCAAAATTTCTCGGGAAAACTTTTTGCACTTTTCTTTTTTGCATTAGTTTCGGGGCTGCACCAAATTATATCCACTCTGAACATTTTTAAGAGCCTTAAAAGACATTCATCAAAAGAAATTTGTCATCAAAAAAGCAGAAATAAAAATTCAGCTGGGTGCACTTACCTGATTTCAAATGTATCAGTTGAATATCAATACCAAGATCGGACAAATCTTTCGCTTTTCGGATGGCCCTCTTTTTCAACTCTCGGTCATTTTTATGAGGATCATCATTATTGGTGAAAATAAGGATTCGTTTGTGAGCCACTTTGTAATTACTACTAGCAAACATCTTTGAACAAGCCCTACAATCGAAGCGATGAACAACTTAACAGTAAATCTTTTTGATTTATTGCACAATTTTAACTACTGTAAAACACGCACTCTAGCAGGGTTCCCGCAGAAAAAAAGTATTGAAATTCCAGGACTTTTCAGGACTATTTTTTTTCCCAGGACTTTTGCCTCACTTTTTCCAGGATTTTTGCCTCACTTTTTCCAGGATTTATCAACATTTGCAAGCAAATTCCAGGATTTTCCAAAACACTAACAGACAAAAACGAAAAAATTCAGATTCATCGAAAATATCGAATCAAATTTCAGGACTTTTCCAGGAATTTAAAGAAAAATCAAGAAATTCTAGGACTTTTAAGGACTCTTTTTGAATTCCAGGAATTTGAACTCCTGTTGGAACCATGTCTAGTATCCAGAGGTTTTTTGGGACTACTGGTTTTTTTGGTAAACTTTTGCCAGAGATATCACTCAGGGTGGTGATTTTGGATTTGAAAGTGTTTTGAGCACAGGAAAGAGCACTCTACCCATTGGTTGGGAATAATTAATTAGCCTACAACAGGATTAACTACGGGGTGGATTTTTATGGCCTGTACATTTTATACAAAAGAAAAATTTACAGGGTTCCCACTCAATTCTGAATCTCAAAATTGAGGAGATTTGAGGAATTTTGAGATTTTTGAGGAGATCTTTCCAAATTGTAAAAACTTTTTGCTATGAAAGTAAAAACTATAATATTAATATTTTTTGCTATAAAAGCCATACATTAAAACTGTTATTGCTTTTGCCAAAACACACAAAAAATTACTACATTAGCAACATGTATCCCATTATTTTGTTTAGTTAATTTTAGACTGTCAATCTTTATACTAGATAGATATCAGGGTAGGGAAAAATCAATTTGTAATTTCAAGAACTTTGAACAATTTTCAATACTGTCCTCGAAATTAGAGCTTTATTCTATGTCATACGAAGGGCCACCATGGTTGGCCCTGAGTGAGGAAACTTTTTAAATATGAAGCCTCCAGATCTCGGCAAAATGTTAAATGCAAAAATGTATGACTATTCTTAATAAATTTCCAGAACTTCTCTATATTATTTCTCTTTTCAAGGACTAAAACAAAATTCCAGGGGTAGCGGCCACCACCCTGTGTTGGTTGTTGCGATTCTTTTTCGTCAGGTGTATGTTTCAATGAAAATTTAATCAATTGTTGGGTATTCAATTAAAGTGCCGCAGGCGAAAAAGTTGTTATGTGGGGTCTTAACTTTGGCTTAAAACAGCTACACTAACAAAAACTTAACTTTCTGGTTATGGTATTTGAGGAGATTTGAGGAGGAAAATGAAAATTGAGGAGGTTTGAGGAGTTTTGAGGAGGCGTGGGAACCCTGTATTTATTTTAACAAGGCAAGCTTCAACTCAAGACATTTGACATACTTCAAAGCGTCTTTTGATGTGCTTTTACTTCTTCGATGCTTTACAGTGTGTCCCATAAACCTGTCCCCTAACCATGGTGATGAAAACAAATAATTTTTAGACAAATAACATACATATTTAAATCGGAAAACATATGAGGTTATATACCTAATTTCTGAGAGGCACTGTACTTACTACTTACCACAATGCATCTGAAAGAGCAAACGAAGCAGAATGTCCGAATTCGTCATCAAATTCATTCGAAAATGCATCTCCTTCCAACTTTTCAATCCGCAGAATACGATCGGCGTCTGGCATATCGAGTTCTTGAAAATTGTAAACACTTGGAAAATCACTGGAATTTTTTTGTTCCCTTGTCCCAAAAAACACAATCCCCATTAAGTCTTTATCACTGCTGATGACCTTACTCATCAACACATTTCTGGCACAATGAAGACACTTTGAAAATGCCACTCCTTCGTCGTTTTCGTCCTTGATAAACATATTCTCTGTAGCATCAACCAAAAAGATTAATCCATCACGTCCAACCTCCCAGGTGGAGGATGCTTCTCCTCCCCCGGCAGTATCACCCTCCATTCCATCATTTTCAAGTTCATCCATAAACCCACCGGAATCACCCCAAAACGCCATTTTTTCTTAATATTCTACAAAGAAAGGATTTAAAATCAGAGCAGTATATAGCTCATCCTTAAAGGCATTTAAAAATAGTATCAATTTAATTCAATAAAAACTAAAAAAACTGATACTTTTGCTTAAATTTTATAGTCTTAGTCAGTCTTTTATATCTTTAAGACTCTTGTAAGATATGGGTTCGCTTCTTTGTGTAAAGTACTACTAAAATTAATTTAATTTGAAGCGAATTCTATTTTGTAACCAGAACACATTCTGAATTAGAAAGATTCTGAAGATTCCAAAACATTCACTATAAAGTCTTTCAACTGTAAATGTATATATCTGTATTACTTGTGACATTTGGTAAATCTACATGAAAACGAGATTAGACTTGCAAAAATTGTCATATAATAGAAACTAGTGAAGGTCTATTCAATAAAAAAAATATAAACTCTATTTCAAAAGAAACTGTTCCTGTCCCAGTAGCCTCTTTTCTGAACTCAGGAGTTCAAGAGGGCGCAGAACCGTGAGACATGTTTCGACCTATTTAGGCCTCATCAGTCGGGTATACTGCTTAGAAAATCACAAAGTGCAATGTGAATTTCTGCTGTCTATGGAAGAGCTTATTAAGCAAATCAACTCAACCACTTCGACCACTTGTGGTGCGAACTGATTCCATACTTCGAAAACTATAGGACAGGAGGGAATTTCCTCTATTACAGGACAAACACCCTTTTTCTGAAACCAAATATAAGACTTTTAGATAGAGCTTTTCTTCCTTGTGCTCATTCACTTTTATCAATTCATGATCAACTACACAGGCAAATTTAAGACATTCATGTATATTCAGTAGTAACAGTAGTCCATGTTCTAATTTAAAAAAATGATGACATATACATTACAAGACAAGGAAATATCATAAAAAGTAAAACCCTGTGTATGAATAAAAAACACTACATTAGTGCAATCAACAGATGGCATAGCGCGTATTTAAATAGTTATGCACTTTTTCTTTCTCGTATATCTTGCAAAAAGTGTTTGACGTGACAAAGGTGTTGTGAATTTAGTCACTTTACCAAGATGGGTTACCAGGTGGTCGCATACCGGGTGGTGGGCCTCCCATCATGTTTGGTGGAGGTGGTCCACCACGCCCGTATTGTTGTGGTGGCCCTCCCATACCAGGTGGTGGGGCCATTACTTGTTGTGAAGGACCACCTACACCTCGAACTGGTCCGGACAATCCTGCGGGAGCAGAAGTCATACTTGCTGTGGGCATACCACGACCAGCAGCTCGCCCCATTCCTGAACCAGGGGTGGCTTTGGCAGCTGGTGTTTTATTTCTATCCTCTTTTGATGGAGGTGCTTCAACAGTCATTGATACTAAATGTTCACCACGTAATAAGACCAACCCTAAGGCACGTTTCTCTTCTTTTCCTTTTTCTGAACCTCCTTTTGCTTTAATCTTTCGAAATTCATCACAATCACCAAGTATCAAATTCATGTGCTTATCGAAGGCGAGGAAAGTTCCAATAAAAAGTCTACCATCTTGAAGATGACATCGCATGCGGTAGTTGATGTGCGCCAACATTTTGGCACTTTTTCCTAATTGAGGCATCTTGAATTATTTTTATGTCTAGAAAATAAAATGGAACATATGCTTGTATAACAAATCTAGTGTTAGAAGCAAAAATTGGAAAAAGAGCTAGGGAGCGAAACAATAGATATACATATTTTAAAGGGGACATTCAAAAAGTACATTCGCTCAAATTTGCCGATTTTTGACCCCCCCCTCCCCCTTGTTCGCTTTTGAACAATAGAAATGATGTCACATAACAATGGGTGTTCACTTTTGTTCTGACCCCCCCCTTCCAGACAAACATACTTTTTGAATGCCCCCAAATGGCAAACAGAATTTCCTCCCCCCAAAAAATTCAGCTGATGTTGTAGGAATGAAAGCGCTACATAATAAGGAGTTGTCGATTGACAAGGCGACAAGACACTTCTCAAGTGTTAAAACTCTATTGTAATAAATACAGTAAGACGTATTGCAACTCTTATTTATTGTAAAATCTTGCAAACAGTTTTTTTTGGGCACTCTGTAGTTATTGTATTGATCATTTGTTGCAATTATATAGAACATTTAACATGTGTTGTTTATGATCAAAAAAACAAATTTATAGTAATAATTAAATTTCAATCGCAGGCATTTTCATTTAAAAATTAATTTGTCCGGTAAGAATATTATGACTAAAAATTAAAGAATTACAAAAATAATCATTAAAGTTTTCATGGGGATCAGGCCTGGGAAGTTCTGGTACATCGTCTTGATCCCCTTAAAAACTTCTATGATTATTTATTTCAAAAAATCTTAAATTATTAAATTAATCAATTTTCTAAAATATAATTGGTGAGAAAAACCCTACAATTTCCCCAAGTGGGCATCAGTTAAAAAATCAAAGAGGGGTTCTTTTAAAACCGCTGTGTGCACCTGGCGAAATGTAACCAGTGCTGGTTCAATAGTATTCTTATTCTCCAGCTTAGATTCCATGTTACTCTTCCGCAAAAGATGGCACATGAAAGATTTCATGGCTGAAAACAACATTGCCTGTACCACCGGCGTTTTTACATTCGACAATTGAAACTGTTTCAGACTGATATCTAACTTTTGAACAGTATCAGTTACCCAGTTCTCCGCCAGAGTTGGCATTATAGTTTGCACTTCAAAAGCATTATTGTTAAAGTGGAGCTCTTTTTCAGTATTCATAACATCTAAATCTGTTTCCATAATCTCTTCCTCTGGAATAACACCAGCTTTCTCAATACACAACAGAGTCTCTTCTTTTATCTTCACATTTGAAAGCACTGATGTGAAGAGTGAAATTGATGCTGCTAACGGTTCAAGCTGGTTCTTCTTTTCCTTACAGACCAAACAATAAATATTCTCATTTTGGTCTTTTTCTAAATATTTTCCACATAGATTACAAAAGAGAACATCATTCATAACAACATTTAAATTCTTCTCAGGGGGAGTAAAACCACAATGCCTCAACCAAATCAACACCTCTTTTGTAGTGGGACACCTACCATGCTCATCTATACAGTTTCTCATGAATAACTTCCGAAGATATGATGCCCTGTGCCATTCATATGCTCTTCTCTTAGTGAAGTGCCAGCTTTGGTATAACTCAATGGAGTGACATGTAAAAAATTTCCCCCTTTTTGCTTCGTTAGCTATCAAAGGAGCACTTGGTACTAACTGATAAAGGAGATTATCAATTTCAGGTCCTAATGGTAAAGTGTTATTGAAAGGTGTGTCTGCAACTGGAGAATTACACCTTGATGGATTGGGACTGTTTACACAACTTGAAGCTACAGAAGCACATTCAACTGCTGGAAGTTTAGACTTCAAGTCAGCAATGATTGGTAGAGTTAATTTCCGCAACTCAGTATCTTCCTTGTTTGTTGCATCAAATTCGGAACCTTCTACATTTTCAATTTGCTGTCTCGCTACTGAGTTGGCTAATTCCGTTGGGCTACCATATTCTTTAGAAGATATTTCATTTCCGCCACTTGCATGTTTGTTAAGTTCTATTTCTACAACAGTTTCTGCTCCTAATGTTTGTAGTCCAGTGTAGGTTTTGTCCAACTTTAAATTATGAATAACATCAAATCTTTTGTTTATTGAGTCTTTGAAATGAAGCTGTACACGTACCGGAAATTCTCCCCAACCCCTTCTCGTAACCTGAAAAGGTGGCTTGGTGACGGTCACAATGTCATTGGGAATGTAGCTAGGATGTAGGAAGAATAAAACCATCTTAATATACTTTTCAATTTCACTGTCGTCCCCTGATTCTGTCCTTACGTATACCATCCACTTATGTGTCGATTGATTGTCCTCTTTACGAGCATCAGCTAATAGATACTTTGATACATTTCCGATAATTAGCTTCTTCGAGACGTAAAATCTACTCTGATTCTCGTCAACTTGAGGAAGAGAGATATCAGACTCTTTGTTGATTGATTCTTCTGGTGAATCATTGATTTTTGAGTTTTCAGATGTTTTAAGTAAAGATGTTGTAGTTATCAAATCAACTTCGCAAGAGGATTTTATTTTTTTAGATTTTGGCTCCTTTTCAACAACTTTTGATCCTGGGATTAAAAGTCCCCCAGAACCATAATAGCCTGCAGCTACATATGCTCGTAACCTGTCAAGCATTACTTTAGTTTGGTCAATTCTTTGCTGAATTTTGTGGATTTCTTGCTCTTTAAACTCCATTTCCATTGAAAACTGCCTTTTAAGTGTGTCTTCTATTTTGAATACAGCAATGTGCTTGGAATCTTCAGCTCTAGCAGAATTTGGGTCATTTTTGTTAGTTCTATAAAACTCTTTGTAGTCAGGATCATTTCTGATTTCTGGAAAGTCTTCTTCAGTCATTTTTCATAACCTGAAAAATGAAATCTATGGACTGTAGAAACAAACTCTTTCTAGTTGATATGAAGATAGTATCTAATATTGTTCAGTCTTATCCATCGCGGAAAGAAACTTTCGCGGATTACCAGTTTTGGTTGAATTTAAAGCCTAAATCTCATGCATAAAGGTGCTATTTTTTTAACAGAAGGTTTCTCAGCCCTTATAAAGTGGACTACACTGTATAGTGTGGTTCAGAAAAAATATTGTCTTTTGAATTTGTAGACAAAGAAAGTCGTAATACACTGAAAAACATTGAGTATGAGTTTTTTTAATTACCTTCTCTTTTGTAACACCATATTTAGAACAGTATTTTTTGATGGAAAAAAGTATATAATTGTGAAAAAGTAATGAAATTCAAATATGTATTTTTTGTGAGTAAATAATTTAAAAAGTTAGTTTTGCAAGAGAAAAAAGTTATACAGAGTGATTCACCCCCAGATAAAAAATACTTTGGAAAAGTAGAAGTTTACTGTAGGCCACCAGAAAAATAATTTCTACATATCTTATTATGTTTTCATTGTCTGCAATTCAACTTTCTTTTGAATTATAAGATGG
>JAYRBV010021843.1:0-11238 GCA_036023255.1 Mitrocomella polydiademata
TATTTTTAATTTGATGACCATATTTTTAATTTGATGACCATATTTTTAATTTGATGACCATATTTTTAATTTGATGACCATGTTTTTCAGTTTGATGAACATATTTATTGGTAATGAATATTGCTACCAAAAACCAACCATATATTGCTACCAAAAACCAACCATAGTCTACAAAGGTAAAAAAATTTGGGCCAAAATGTTTTTTTAAAAAAAAATAGCAAAATTATTGAGAATGTGAATGTCTGTCATTTTTGAAGCAAATTGATGACAGTAAAGAAATAATAAACCTTTCTTATAAAATCTACTGCATTTGAATTTCTCCATTAACAAAAGATTTAATAACTTTTTCTGAGCATTTTCAAAAAAAAAAAAAAAATCACCAAATAATTTGGAAAATTATTTTTTTTCACTTTTATTTTTTTTGGAAAATGTTGAAATTATTTCTCCCACAGCTCGGCTACCATTAATGCGTACAAAGGGAATACGGCTTTTATTATATAGATGCATTGTTGTGTAAAGTGTAATTTGTTTCTTAGCATCCCTTCCTTCTCAAAGGTTTGCATTTGAAATGATTCTTAACATGATTCTTAACGACGAATGCTTTTCAACAATAAATCCATCAGATAATTTGCAGGTGTTATAAGTTAGCGTGGAAGGGCCAATTTCAAGATGATATATGTTATATGAGACAAATATTTTAATCGGTTCAAAATCTTTTGAAAACAGATCTCCCAGGAAGTGAATGTTCAGAAAAAGTTATTAAATCTTTTGTTAATGGAGAAATTCAAACGTAGTAGATTTTATAAGAAAGGTCTATTTCTTTATTGAGCTTTATTTTATATTTTCTAAACAAATTAACATTAAGTGATTTTCTTGGTAATCAGCCAAAAACTGCGACGACTACAAAGTTATTCAATACTTAAAATTGAAGGGGGGACATTCCAACGTATTTCCTATTACAAAATTTCATATCTTGCAGCCAAACAATTAAAAGATAAAGTGTTAGAGTGTACTTTGGGAATTTAAGTTCTAGAAATCTGCAGAATTGAGCATTTCCCATGGAAATCGGAAATTTTTTAAAAGATTTCTTATCGAATGCGAGTTTGTTCCAAATATCACGGCGTCCTCCAGAAAAGGGATCTAGAATATTTCAATGAAATTTTTCTCATGACATCACTTCACATTCTCATCACCACAGAGCTAGAAGATCAAGATCAAATTTGGGCTGACGGTTATCAAGTTTCCAACACATTGAAATGTTAGTCTGACTAAATTGTCCAAGAAATGTTTTGGCGGCTAAAATATTTTTTTGGAAAGAAAAAAAAGAGTATCAAATTTATTCAACAAACAATAAAACTTTGCAGTTGACACAGAAGCAAGAGAATAAAGTTGAATAGTAAATAATAAGTAAAAGATTAAGTTACATTTAGGTTTCTTCGTTTCAACTTTTTGGCGCTCAAATCTTGAAAGAAAGTTTTTTTAATACTTAAGTGTATTAAAACTTTTCATTTGTCATCTTGATAGCCATAAGAAAGTCCTGTTGAGCCATTTGGAGTGCTTTGGTTTGGTGAAGCTAGTTCGTTGAAATTCGTTTATGTTGGGCTTATTTATTTTACTTTTACTGGTTTATTTAGAAATTTATCTTTTGATAAGTGGGAAAAATGAAACTCATTAACTGGATATTATTGCGGTTGTAGTTTTTTTTAAATTTGAAGTGGAAGCACTTATAATGACAATTTTCAAGATGAACTGGTATTTTTCCCAATGCCATGAGAATCACATATCATGTTACATTCAGTTCATGGAAAAATATATCGTAAGTCACCTGACTGTATAACAGCAATGATTTTGATACGGAAATTCTTTTATGTCGGAATCACAGGATACGGTAGGAGGCATTATCAAAAAAGTGCGAAATTTGGTGTCCGGGCCCTTTACAAGGTTATTCTTAGCTATTAAGTACAAGAATGAGTGAAATTTGATTTGATTTATTTAATTCAATGTATTTTGAAAATACCTGAAAATTTTTAGTGAAAAAGGATGAGTAATTCTTTTGATATTGCTGATCATAGAAAGCTCGTGTAGCAAAAATAGGGTGTCTGGACCCTAAAATTTTTATTTATTCGCAAACATAAATCAACTACCTAGTATAAGAATGAACTGGTCATTCAAATATTACAAACTTTTCTACAAATTGAATTTGTTGACTCTTAGAAACTCGAACTATTTTTCTTTATTTGTGCTCATTTGTCAAGCCACATGAGTAGGTGAGATACTAACACTTACCTCTGCTACTTTATTGCATGTATACTACTACTTTTGTGTCGTCAAGACATCGCAACAATGCCGTGGATGACATTCAAATAGCTCCTATAAAATTGACATGACAAAATGTATACAAAGTGGCTGTCAATAGATGACAGCAAAAATGTAGCAAAATTATTGAGAAGGTGAAATTCTACATCATGTCATTTTTGAAGCAAATTAATGACAGTTTTGTGCTTCAAATTTTTTACTCGGGTGTTTGTTGTTGATTTTGGATTAACGTAAAATTTGTAACATTTTCTCCTTCACCAAACGATTTACTCGGTAAACAAAATAAAAGATGGCAGCAGAAAGTTTCTGAATAATAACCGTGATTTTTTAGTATCGTCATTCAAATTATAAGACAGATTAAGCGAGGCAGCTGCAAGACAATAGAACAAAGAGTGTTGCGTCATTGTTGTTGAAAAGAAAACAGAGACTTCAAGTGGAACACAAGAATTCCAAACGAGACAATTTGTTTAGAGTTATTGTAAAAAAAGTGCTATCGTCGACTCTTTGTTATTTTTTCGTAAAGTGACCACTTAAGTAGAAAGCTATTTAAAACTTCAAAATCTCTTGTGAAGGTAGCATCACAACAAATAAGTAGAATCAAAAAGTGTAGCACATGAAACACGACTTCAAAAAATTTGCACAAAATGGGTATCGAGAGGTTAGTAACTTAATTTCTACTTTCTTGCAGAATTGTACCTTAACATGTTATGTTTATTTCATTTCAATTATGAAATGCATTGAAGATTTTAATTTAATTTAATTTTTTCAAACTACATTGACAGCTGCAAACATTAGAAATTCAAATTTTAAGAATTATTTTTTAAACCCAGGCGTTTTTGTTCTCTTCCATTGCTTTAATAAAAGAAACTATCAAAACGATAGAAACACCATGTTTATTACACCATGGTACATTTGAATATTCCCTCAACTCATTAATTTCCGTTGGTACTTATAGAAACCAAGAAATTCAATCTTTTTCTAAAAGAAGGAATCCACAAAAAGGTGACCATCAAGATTTCTGTAACCAATGAAAATAACTGTTCATTAAATCCACTCTGAAGAAAATTTACACTGAGCTTCATAAATGCATACTTTGTTTTAAATTGCATCTGACGTGTAATTACTGAGCAATTATCATCCGACACAATTTTATGTACAAATTTTTGCAACGAGCGTAATCACTTTGCATTTATCTGATCCAATTCAGCAAAATGTGTCCCAGCAGCAGGGAGTCTCAAGAGGTTGGTTTGGTACATTGCCAATTGGACATTCATACAAGGAAGCTGGTTTGAAGAGAATGACTTTTTGTTTGGTTGAGATTGAAAAAATTGATTGTCATATTATATCATATCATATTTGTGTATATGTTTTGATAATTGAGGAATAAAGAAATAAAGCCTATTTTAAATTTGCAAGAATACTTGTGACGTTTCCAACGACATCTCTAACATCTTGGATTGCAATTGATTAAACAAAGGATTTCCTCGTTATACTCTCCCTCCTCATAAAATCAAAAATAGTTAACGGTACAATTAGTAGAAAATTAATTATGTCACAGTAATTAGTGATGTCGATCTGAAAGCAAGCCCAGGCATGTCTTGAGTGTGATGATGTAATGTTGTTGTTTACAAAGACGGCATTTCATGAAAGCGAGACGACATTTTTGTTTATTGAAACGAGTGCCATTGTAAACATTTTTTTTTGACGTAGAAGCAACTTTTTGTTTCGTTTTTATTTTTAATTTTCGCAAAGCATTCTTTTTATTTATTTTTTGATAAGATGGCATTCAACATAAATTTCCCGAATTCTGCTGAAACGATGACTGGACTTTAGACTTAAAGACATGTTTTAAAAGCTCGATGAAAAGCAAGGAGTAATGCAATCTGCATTTTTTTATTGTGCTATTTAATGTACAACGAATATTTCTCATATTTTGAGAGTAATGGCATCATCATTAATAACCTTCTCTTTTGTTTGAGAAAATTGTCATGTCATTAAGTATTTCCGGTCTTTCTTTTATACTTCTTTTCTCACGTGTTTTCAATAAAAAAAAATTGTTAGAGTGGATAATGTTTCAGTCTCGATCAAAACATTATATTAATTGTGCAGCGTATAGAAAGTTTACAGTAGCATAAATATCATTAATGTTTTTGATAATGGGATAGCATTATGAACTAGTACGCTTTTCATACAAAATCTGAATACTTTTCTTGATGAATATCATGCAATAAAATGCAATGGTAGATAATTTGGAAATCAGAATTAGTTGCAATATATATTTCACCAAATATTTATCAGGAATTATTTTTTTAATTTCTTTAGATTAACAATGAACGAGTCTCCTCAATATTTGCAACAGTTACTCGGGCAACAAACTACTGGTGAGTTACAAAGATGTTGATGTGTGAAACCACATTTGAGTTCTTGTGGAAATCTGTAACCATTGTATTTGTTGGCCCCTTGACAAAATATTTTGTGTGTGTTTTGATAAAGCATTCTTGTGCTGATAAATCAGTTAGAGCAGTTAGGGAGGTACTTTGTCTAGGTAAAAGCGCATAAGAATCTTAAGTTGAACTATTATGTCAACTTGATGATCTGTATAACTTTTTGGGAAAAGAATAGTGTTGATAATTTGTTGTTGTTGTTTATAGAAGGAAGTCCACTTGTGATGAAATCGGAAGAAGAAAATGATTACAATTCCAATAATCCTAATGTAAGTAAAATTTCACATTGGAATAATTTTTGCTTATTCAGTAATTTTGTAGTTGAAATAATCCAAATGTATTGTGCTCCATTATTTTTGCAGTTCAGGACAATTTGGATGTTTTGGACGTTTGAACTTTTTTATCCAAACTAATTGACCTTTGGTACTCTAGGTACACTTGTCTACACTGAAACGTAAACAGTAGCAACAGAGTATATTCAACCATTTTTATTCATTTTTCAGTCATTTATGGGTCCTGAATTCCAATACTTTTCCCAGCAACAACATTCGCCCACAGAATTCACCAATATTCAATCGCCATCGAATTTCACACTATTCAACTCGGTTGCATGTTCTCCTAATAATGGTGGCGTGATGGCTAACCCGAACCAACAACATAATGGCGGCATGAGAAGGATGAACGCTTACCACAGACATGCTGCAGCAATGGTAAGTCATGTGGTGAAGTAATAAGGATCCTTTGAATTAGTATTGCCAATTGGTAGTAAGGGTAAAAGAAATATTCAAGTTTGACGGAGAATATTTAGTTCGCGACTTATCCAAATTGTATGCGCTGATATATGGAAGAAGGAAAGTGGGAAAGAGGGAAAGCTAACTTAAATTTTGATGTTTCACTCGTTAAGTCTGGATAAACATTGGTTAAGTTATACTACCGTTTTAAAATTAAAAAAATGCAGTTCGAAAAATACCAAAAAACAGGCTACTAACCAAGGAAGTTGTGTTTTAGGCTGCTGGACTTCTGCCAAATCATATCGAACAATTACCTGATACCACCATCTTTCCTGGTATATACAATTTTGAACTTTCCCTCGGCCCACATACTGAAAGCGCAACCAAGTCTGCTGATTACACATTCTCGCCAACCCTAAAGAAACTTTATGTTCAAAAAGGCGCTCACTGTCCCTTCAAGCTGAAGACCAACCACGCCCCTCCACCCAATACCTACATCAAGGTGTTGCCAGTATACAAAGGATCTCACGTACTGAGTGAACCTGTTCGACGTTGTTCCAATCATGCTGAAAGTGATGATGAAGGTTTGTCCGCATTTTCCTTCATGGGATTTATTCTAAGGTTCGAAGCGCAGAGGGGGTAAACAGACTAAGTTGAACTGTAGCCAATGGATAGAGGTGCTTGACTCCTAGCTATAAGCTCGCTACCGGTGTAGGTGTATCGGAACATCAAGAATCCTCATTGATAACAGTCTAATAAGTAAAAAATTGGGTAATAAATTGGTAAATAATGCTAATGCCCTCAGAATTTCAAAAGTACGGGAAATTATTTTTGACACATTTTTGAGATAAATCAGAAGTAAAAAAAGCTTTGTCATGAAATTATAAATAAACACCAACGCAATTTTATGAAGACAATATTTGAATGTGTGGGGGCGGTGTATTGTTACGTGGTATGCTCTCGTGTTTTCCTCAAATATTTTACACGTAATTTGTTAAAAAGAATGTTTCGTTTATAACTTTAGTGGTTCATGTAATACAACCCCGAACGTTATAACGTACAAAGAGAAAGTTATTAGAGTGGAACCCCTCTATTCTAATAAAACCCTCAAGTTAAAAAAGAGACACCAATAAATTGTTACAGGGTATCTAAATACTTCTTAAGACAATAAAGCTTAAAAATAGGGTAACATTATTTTCTGAGATGATTGATGACATTTTGTTTATTTTGTTTATTGTTTTTCTCCAGGGAATCCAAGGTATCATTTCATTCGTGCCAACAACAGACAAACGCAGTACGATACTTCAGAGAGTGGTCGTTTGTTTTTGACGATCCCTTACACCGGCCCCCAAGTTGGTGCAGAATTTCAAACAGAACTTTTATCATTCATGTGTTTCAACAGTTGTGGACATAGTTCTCACTCCAAACGAAGAATTGATGTCATCTTCATGCTGGAAAACAAGTAAGTACTTGCTATCCTTATACACTTTTATTTTAATTTACACAAAGACGCCCCAAAGACGCCTTTCACGTTTATAGGTATAGTCTAATTTGCAGACCTAGATAAATATATAATATAATATAACGCTTGATAATAGTAAAAACGATTTGATTCAACTTCTTTTCACAAAGGATGCGTGTTAGACTGATCTATGGTTTGATGTAAAATTAAAAATATCCTTCTTTTATCATCAATATTTATCATTGACAATCTGCTTTTCTTTTTCAGTGGCCAAGTTCTTGGAAGGCAAGTCATTGAAGTGCGTGTATGCGCATGCCCAGGAAGAGATCGCAACAATGAAGAACAAACATCACCCAAAATGGGTACCAAAGCAGGTCGTCGAGGTTCAGCCGTAACCTGTGCTCGCGGTGGAAAAAGAAGAAAACTGAGCAGCGTTACAGGCGACGAGGAATTTGTTATCAAAGTAAGGAAAATTTGCGACATTTTTGTTGTTGAATCAAAATATGAAAACATGCAAATGAATAAAGAAAAATATTTCTTGAAATTAATTTAAAGGTTTATTTTCTTATTCTTCCTTGCAGACAAATAATCCAATGCATTATCAGATTTTGTTACAAATCCAAGAAGTGTTGGATCAAAACCAACTTTCCAACTATCTCCCAAGAAACACTCAATCGTAAGTCATTTTACTTTTTCCAGCCACATTCTAAACTTTCTCTCGATTTAGCCACAAGTCAGCGATCCAGGCTAGCCTTTTTAGTCTTGTGCTTGACGAATTAAAGGCTTTGAAAACGTTGAGCAAGTGTACTGCGTCGCTGACTTATTACAAACCAGCAAATTGAAAAAAAACATTCATACAAAATCTTCTTTTGATTATTTTTTATTTGTTTTTATTATAGGCCAACATCTATTGCTTCTAGTCCGGGAAATGTGTTTCATGCAATTCCGGCCGAACAGGAGAGTACAGATGAAGATAATTCATGAATAATTTCCCTCTTGGTTTTACAAAGAGTTATTTTTTAAGAGGTCTTTTGTTACCTCGCACACTATTCTCAGTTCTACGAGATTTTTTAAGTTAAAAGTTTTATTTTTAATTATGAAGCGTTCTAGCTTATATGCAATTAAAATTATATTAATATGAAATTATTTTAAAAGTAAAGGTATATTATCTTAAGATGTAAATGTAGTTAGTACTGTAGTTCTGTTTGTTTTGTTTTGCTTTATAATGTTATAGTATTATTTTGTTTATATTTAAAGAGAATTTTTTTACTTTGAATTATATTTTTTTTGTATTCTTATTTTAACAATTTTTAGTTTTATGTTGGTTTTACAAGAATTCTACAAAGAAACATTTCAAATCACGTTCTGCGAAACTCTTGATGTACAGCAAAAATTGTAAACATTATCTTACATGACGATGGGAAATAAGTTATTTCCTATTTTCAAATATTGAGGAAGATAATTATAAGGAAAATTTTCCAACACAGGATTAATATATTTACTCTCCATTTACAAGGACTTGCAATTACAAAGAAATATTTTTAAAACATTTAAAGTTTAGACAAAGACTTTTTGTTTTTGAAGAAAAGAAAATGTGGCTAATGAGCGAGTAATGGAAAACAAGAATTTTGGCTTTGCATTACAAAGGTAGTAAGCGTGAAATGTTAAAAAAAACGAAAATTATGAAAGAATATTTTTTATTTTGCAAAATGTAGTTTATTATTTTCAATTCGTTGTAACAATGATGATAATGATGATACACAAAAATATCTTTTTCGAAAATTAATCGTGTAATTTATCATTTTATGCAATTTTCTAGCATTTTGTACAGATTTTTTTTCAGTAACTTTATTAAAAAAGTTTTTAAAGAAAAAGAAAGAAATATTATCATAAAATAGAAAAAGCCAAAATACGATTCATTCATTTCAATTCCCTTCATCTTGTTAAATTCAATATTTAACTTGATGGTGCCTGTCAAGTGGTCACAAGACATCTGAGAAAAAATATAATTTATGTGGAAAATGGGTGTGGTGTGGTGTAAATTATTTTGAATTTTGAAGATTTTTGCAACGATTTTGCTTTAGTAAATAAGTTATTCGGTCAACAATATGTATTTCATTGAATTGGCACCCTGTATACTTTGCAAATGTGAATAATATTTAAAAAGGTCAGAAAAGGACGGGTAGCTCGGTTCGATCCTCGTTGCCGAAAAGTTTAGGCTAATATGCATTAATGGGATCTGTTACCTGATGGCCAATTCGCTCGTCTGAACCCTTCTGGAAAACCGAAAGGCCGTCTATAATAAGGCCCTAGATTAGTAAGGCTATTCACAAAAAATATACTATACACTACAGCACTTCTTAGATTATAGTTTGAAGACTATATATTCAGCCTGGCCAACTATAGTATTTCAAAAAATAAATAAACAATTCAGTTTTAGGGTGTATCGAAAAATTTGATAATTCTCCGACGAAGAAACCGCATAACTACAAATTTATCAATTACGCATTTGGCTGAATCCTAACTTAACATACCAAACATTTTCTATAACATTCTAACTCCTACTCCTACTTTTAACCACAACATTATTGTGACCATAAAAATAATCTTGACCCCGAACAGCTTCATTACATAATTATTACTTTATCCTACGCCACACACAATTAGGCGTAGTTTGTTGTTTCGATGTAACTCTCCTTACTTCAGTTCTCTTCAGTTCAGTTATCGTAAAGGGTCCTGTGTCATCCTTGCAAAACACCTACAAGGGAGCCTTAGAACTCACCATCGGCTACACATCTATAAGACTGAACCAATCCTTTCCAAATCGCACACGGTAAAGAAGGACTGTTATGTTTCGTGCAATTTATAATCTTGTGTATGTTAGTTTGAGAATTCTCAAACTAAAAGGCGGTAGAGTTTTTGTGTTTACCGTGTCGTTGACTTTAAGCCAGCTTTAAGTAAGATATTTATTACTATTTATAGAGTTGAAAATTTGAGGCTCTAGCTAGCGCTAAGTAAAACCACTGTAAAATGTCTGATGTTTGTAGAAATACAGAACAGACAGGATAACCTGACTAACATGCAATCACCATACAGCCCTACCACTCCAGCTCACTATTTTTCTGTTTCCCAGAAGAATACATGCAATGTTTTAAGTGAAGGACACATTTGATTCACTGATTAACATTGGACCGTCCTGTTATCCTGTTAATTTTGTTAAATTAAATTCCGGACACTGCTGAACTGGACAAAACATAGCCTATGATCGTCCGGCCCAAACAGCTTGCTGTCTAGTTATCCCGACCTGTATTTCTTCCTCACAGGATGAGAAACGCATTATTAGGAAAACAATACAAGGCCGACTGACGTCAGAATTATTCGATAACAAACAATCGAATGTTCGCCATTTTGAACTTGACACATGCGCACTGCATTTTCCAGGTCAAAATATCGGGCTTTTTTTACGGGACAAAGATCACTAGATAAAGCCCTAACAACAAGCTTTTTGGGCCGAACGAGCATAGGCTAGACAAAACACTGGCCTGTTTATCGGCAGGGTCATCCGGTACTTGTCGGCCGACTGGATTGTTCCATGTTCTGAACATTTTTCATAGTCCGCAGTATCAATATGAACACTTTGTAAACAAACCATTTTCTGATCTGCAAAAGTACACCCACGTATATTTAGATGAGATGCCACCTAATCAAACCTAGTGCGTGGTTGGTTCTCTAACAAAGCTTCAATGAAACCTGCCTCTTGGTTCTGTATCTGTTTGGCTTTGAATTCATTTTTGTTGTAAATCTGGATATGTTGATATACTGCCAGTATATCAAGAACCAAGTATTACTTGTTGGAAAGGTATACCCGTTTACATTAACTCCCTCTCTGATTGTCAAGATCGATTAGGGGAGTTTTTTGTTTTTTTACTGTTGTAGTGAAACTTGATCAGTGTGAAAGGTTCATTTCTCCCTACATGTTTACCCAATTCACTTATAAGAGTTTAAATGAAATAAAATGACCACTTCACTTATAAGAGTTTAAATGAAATAAAACGACCACTTCACTTATAATAGTTTAAATGAAATAAAATGACCACTTCACTTATAATAGTTTAAATGAAATAAAATGACCACTTCACTTATAATAGTTTAAATGAAATAAAATGATCACTTCACTTATAATAGTTTAAATGAAATAAAATGACCACTTCACTTATAATAGTTTAAATGAAATAAAATGACCACTTCACTTATAATAGTTTAAATGAAATAAAATGATCACTTC
>JAYRBV010021854.1:0-11238 GCA_036023255.1 Mitrocomella polydiademata
CAGATTCTTTTTAGAAAGCTTGCAGGTTTATTGATTGCAACAATCCTATATCTTTAAGACTATTTTCAGATCTCGTACCTTTTTTTTACAAAGTTAGTACATTTCCCGGATACGGTGTACTGTAGTCTGTAAATTCGTGCTTGAACAAAAGATTTTAATTAATGGGTGTACAAAACAAAGGCTTCATTATATTAATTCGTGTAGAAGATTCGTGCGCGTACACGTTAGTTACATTTAAGCGATACTGTAGCTCACAGTAAAATCAAGGTGACATTTAATCATTGACTAAATCCGGCTTATTCTTCAACTCTCCTAACTGAGAATAATATATTCGTTAAAATAGACGGTATAATATATTCATACCCTAACTTTAAAGATAAAAATCATTTCCTCGCACTGATTTGCTCAACTTTCTGGTAAAGCAAATATTTTACGGATATTAAACTGCTGCGAAATAGATAAATAAAAGCATAGAAACATCCTCTTCATTTCATTAAAACAGTAGATATTTTTATTCCATTTATTTTCCACAAATGTTTAGGTCTACGGTAGGTCCGATTCTCAATAAATAAGTTTTGTGAAAATATCTTTACACCCAGGAGCTCTCTGCTTTTGACTGCACCTCCCTTCTTTGGCAGTTCAATTGTTCTGAGCAAGAGAGGTGCGTGTATCGGTTTTCTGGGATTAAGGATTGAAATTTGGTAGGTAGTTTTCCACTTGATCGAGGGGTGAAGGAGTTTTTGATTTTTTTGTGATTTTAATTTTTAGATTTTTTGTTCATATTTTGATTTTTTTCTCTAAATATTTCCTTGATTTTTGATTTTTCTTTCGATTTTCTGATTTTTTCCCTTGATTTTCTTTTTTTTTCTTGATTTTTTGATTTTTTTTCTGATTTTTTTTTTTAATTTGCACTTGATAGATTTTGAGGAATACAAGAGAAAAATGTTGCATAATCATAACGAATTTTGATTGGCTATGGACTTCTTGTCTTTTCAAATCAAAGGGTGATGGAAAAAAGTTGAACTGAGATTCTCAGACTGACTGGACAAGAAAATCTCTTTCCTGTTCCTGTTTTGTTAACGTTCAGAAGTGGACACGCTTATTACCTTTAGACGTTTTTAAAAGAACGATTTCATTGAATTTGTCTAGATTTCTTCAACAAATTTAAAAGACTTTACTACAGACTCTAAAAAATAGATACGAATATAAAGGAACAAATCATGATGACAGGCAACCAGGGGAGACTCAGTGCCATTCCTCCTACAAGCCGGTATGCGCTCGACGACTACCGGAAGAAAGATCGACCGAGCACGATGGAAAGTTTCCCCGATCGGAAGAGTCGGAACCCGTTTTTCATTCGGAATAACCCACATCCATCCAAGGTCCGGCACATCAAAGGTTTACTAGATTTCCCAGTGTGTACCGTGTACGGTGGTTCCGGACGTGACGAGGGGCAAGCGAGGCAAAAACCTACATTTCATTGGCCAAATCTAACAATGCGCAAAGAGAAGTTTGTTCCGGGAATCGGTATCGGTAAGTGGTTAATACTTATTTTTTTTATCGTACGAGTAAAAATTAAAGTTTTCTTTTGTCAAAACCTCATAAAATTGACTGGGAAAACAAGGCATTTGATGAGATTTGTCTCTATTTTACAAGCACATTTTAAGAGACATTTCTATAAAATGAATTGAAATAATTTAAAACGCGAACACTTAAACGAAAGCAGTGCTTATTATTGGGAACTGCTGTTCGGTAAAAGACAAAAACAATAGACTAAATTGTTAATAGAATCAGCCTTGGGCTCATCCATGAAGTATGTACACGCAGTAATTTCCAAATTCTTAACTGTTTGCAAATATAAAAAGGATGGTAATAAATAAAGTAGTAAAACAAAAATTAATGGGAGCATTTTTTCTGAGACAACCCGTCCGATATTATCCCCTATGTTTTGGTGTTGGCTCTAACCTGTTAGCTGCTAAACTCTAAGACCTTTTTCATACGTACTGTTCCATATAGCCAATAGACGGACTGCGTATGACGTCATTTGTTTATTTTTGATTAAAAATAGCCTGGAAACGACGGGCAAAAATACACAGGTTTTTTAGGTGAGGACACGTAGTTATTTTTTAATTGTTTATTTATGAGTTATGCGGGTAATTAAAACTCAGATATGTCGAGTAACTACATTGTATGAACGAAATATCAGAGTTTGAGAGGATTCAGATGCTTCGTTCAAAAAATATGTTAGAAAACACTCACCTCTTCACCTAGCCGCTAATGTTTTCTGTTCATACGCTAAAATGTAAACATTGCGACCAGTCTGTAGAAATATATAATTTCATTTTAGTCAACATGCAGCCGCAATGGTTTGAAGAGCTACAAAACTTTACCCAGCAAGCCGGACTGAAATCAAACCAGCTCATAAACCTCAGCCCTTTCCAAGAAGTCAAAGACAATCTTTCCAATGGTGCTCCACCTTCTAGACTATCATCCAGGCAAAGTAACACATCCAGAGTGGGCTCTCGAGCTAGTCGCGCGTCAACGCGCAGCGGGCACGCGAGGAAGAGTAGAGATGCCGAGAACGATTTTGTACGGAAGAGTGTTAGTAGTAATGGTGTCATCAATAATAATCAAGACAATAAAAATGGTATCTGTGACAGTGAAGTGATGACGGCACTGAAAGAAGATTTGGCGGGAAAACATGCTGTATGTGTTGATGATAAAGAAAGTTATGTAAGTCAACTATTTGGGGCAAATCCAACTCAGGCTCTCCCGCTTTTCTTCCCCTCTAAACTTAGGAATTGCGGCGTACTAAGTGAAATTGATAAAAAGTGTTTTTTTGTACAGTATTTGCCACGGCTAAAAGCTCATACCTATAAAAATGCCACACCCTTGTCTTGTCTGCCGAAACAGATATGAACTATTTATACAATTTGATCCAAAAGCGCTTTCATAAGGGGAAGATAGATAGAAACCGCTGGTGATCTCGATCTCTTAGACACTTAAAGAAACAAGTAATATCGAAATTATATCGAAATTACAATCGATTGTGTTCTGGATTCATGTTTTCGGCAAATTGGTCATCACGTCATTTCGAACTATTAGATACTAAATTCGGGTCCAAAATCCATTCGTAATATAGGACTTTGTGGTAGCTTTGACTAATAATTTTCCCATTTACAAGTGAAATGAGAGAGGAGAGGCGTCTAAAGTTTTTGAAAATACTCAATTCAATTTATGTTCTATTTAAACATCTAGGTTTTTCATCTTTTGACCAAGATTCTTCAAACATCCTCACATGAAGATATAAAGCAATGGCTAATGCAAGCTCCAAATCAAGGTAAAGATGAGAGGCAAAGAGTGGGTTTAAGAAAATTAAGTAATTGAGTAGCTTTTTCTACCAAAGGCACTGCTACAATAGACCTTTCCCGAAATACATTAGTCTCGTAGTCATGTAATTGAGTCTAATGGGAGTAACAAATTTCATCAATGTGTAATAAAAGGTTCAAACACCCTTGAAATGATAGGAGCACGTGCAAATATTTCATGAAACCGAGATTAATAGTAGGAATCTGTATATAAACGGTATTTCTGGGAAGGTCTATTACATAACTACTATTCGGTATTTTAAAATTCCTCGCAAAATCAAAATCAATCAAGATTTTACTGTTTTCTCTTTGTTTAATAATTTAACCTGTCCCAGACCGCCGTACGGTACGAAAAGATTCTTCTAGAATCAGAGTTTGAAATATTGCCCTCAGCCTACGCACAGACCTCGCAAGCTCGTTCTGTACATGGCTTCGTGCAATATTTCTACGTACAGACTGGCAAAACAGTTATTATTGTATTATTATTGGTTGGATCCATCCACGTTATTCTTGTTGTTTTGCTTTCTGGAAGCTCTCTGGAATTCACTTTAGAAATAATGATTTGTCTTGTTAATTCATATCTTATACAATAACGCACCCAAACATTCACAGAGTGTGTATAAAAGCTATTTAAGTGTTGCTATGAAGTTATGACGACAAAATGCTTTGGTTGTGTATCGGCATTTTTTTCTTTGCCAAATACACCTTTCCCAAAATACCGTTTATATGTAGATTCCTATTTTAGCCTCGTTTCCATGAAATCGAGTCTCATAGGAACAACACATTTCATCAATGCGTAATAAAGGTGAAAACAGCCTTGAGATGACAAGAACACGTGAAAATATTTCTTGAAACCGAGATTAATAACAGGAATCTGTGTATAAACGGTATTTCGGGAAAGGTCTATTTAACGTGTTTTTTTCGACTTTTATAACGTTATACTTTTCATGCTCTGCATTATTAATTTCGAGCGGAGAAAGAAAAAATCAAGAAAAAAATCACACAATCAAGGAGAAAATCTAATAAAAAATAAATAAAAATCAACCAGTAATTAAAAAATCAAACAATCTCGTACACGATATTTTTTGAGTAATTCACCCTTCGATCAATTAATTATCAATCCATTTAGAAAAAGAAACAGTCCTCGACATGGTTCGAGCCATCTCCAACAAAGATTACAACGACATGCAGCAGCAGGAAGAAGGAGCTGTCGATGTTCTCCGTATTGGTAAACCGTCACCAAACGATTATGCGACCAATTTTCTATACCATGAATCAAGTCTAGATCCAGAAGGTATGTATCATACCGTAAATGATTTAGCGCCCGCGGGCGCTTATTTAAAATGATTTAAAGTGATCTAGCGCTGAAGTGAAAACACAAAGACTCAGTAAAGAGTGAGAAATTTCATTAAACAAAGAGAAAATATTATATCACAATACATTATAAACTAGTTAGAAATTTTAGAAAGTAAATAACTAGTTTGTATTCATGAACAAGCAATCCAATTACATGATGGAATTTCGCTTTTCAACACGTATACTTTAAACCAGTTCTAGATCATAGATTTTTATGAGTAGAGCTGAAGCTTTTACAACTTTGGTTATTGAAACCAATGTAAATTTTTCGTTCTTAGAAATCTGGAAAAAGTATTTTAGATAAAGTTATAATAAATGATGACCTTACATGAAATCTTGCATAGACTTCAGCTTGACCTGAGGTTTTTTTCTTATAGTTTACCAACGTTGGAAAGGTTCTTCTCCAACAAATCCGATTCTTGAACAACTCAACGAAAGTGTGGATAATGATATTGATCAAAATACGAGGTATGTAGTAACACTGTACATCATTAAATGTCTGTCTTCCAAAAAAGATGGAAATAATATACAAAATCGTGCTGTAAAGGGTAAATGAATTTAAGTATCCTTGGAATTTAGTCACTATCCAAACGTCCCAAATTGCACTGTAACGGGTGAATAAATTTAAATTACTATATTACTTACTAGTTATTATCCAAACGTACCAAATTGCACTATAACGGGTGAATAAATTTAGATACCCTTGGGAATTACTTACTATCCAGATTTCACAAATTTTACTTGCATCTTTATTTCATACTTCCATGATTTTCAATTTTTAACGCTTTTTTGTATTGCAAGTTTGAAATGAAAATGAAAATTGTTGTCGGAATACACTTAAAATTATTATTATTTAAGTGTACAGGGTGAACCAAACAAATAGCACCCGTTCTATATTCCAAAGGTTGTAATAGAGTAATTGGAGTTCGATTTTTGGTTTTTCTTAATACATTATGTATTATGTAGGGTCCTTTGCGGGACCACCACGTTAACGACCAATGTGTTACTAGAGCTCAAAATATTCATATTGGAATAGGTGAAAATGCAACCCCCATAACCCCAGGTTACTTTGCGAATCACCTACTTTGCAGCTTTTATGATATTTAGATGCCGCTTCGAAAGAGTACTGGCCCAACGAGTTGAAAATCCTCACTTATTTTTAAATCAATCCCCAAACTCTGGTCTAATTTCGCGCGAGGTTGAAAAGTCATTGAAAATTTGTTCTTTGATTGGAGGTGTTTTAAGTATAAATGATTAATTTTCTTCCAAATCTTCAGAACGACTTCACAACAATGCAATTATCAATTAGAAAATTTTTTACCGAGAATTTCACCACAAGATGCTGAAATCGAAGGTAAGATGCACATTGCACGAACTGTTTTATACAAGTAATACTTTAATTCACATTGCACAGACCTCATTATAATTACAACGGAAATTGGTGTACATTATATGTACCGAGGCGTGAAGCACTCGAAAAATCTTGTACGGGACTTTTTGATTTTTTGATTTTAGATTGTTTTTTAGATTTTTTTGTTTTTTCTTTGAAAATTTTCTCCATAATTAATTATATAGATTTTTATTTTATTTTTAATTTTGTACGAAATTTATTTTAGTGTTTTACACCTCGGCACATTGTAATAAAACGCTAAACTTCGTTGTAATAAAACGTAAATCAATGTACATTACACGTACTTCGTTGCAATATAACGTCATAAATCAATGTACATTTCATATGGACTTCATTTTACATCCCACGTGTTCGGTTGTTGACATTTTATTGTGCTTTATAGAAATTCGAAGCCGTCTTGTATCCCGAAGTAGCATCAATGTATTTGGAACAAACTGCAAATAAAGACACACAAGTCGATCATTTTTAGCGTGCCATTTCTATCGCTGAAACTAAATGGAGTTGAGTTATACTAACAACAAAGTGTGAGCTACTGATGATCTTTAATTATTACATGATGTGGACCCACAACCCTAGACGTGTACCCATCGCTCGGTCTTTATGAAAATGAGCTAACATGACCAAAAGATAAAATATTGTATATAAATTTTATCCTTAATTTAAAAGTTTTTACATGAAAATATCAATTACCTACGTACACAAATTTTTCTTAATTCCGATTATCAAAGTTTTCAATATTCTTTTTATGATCATATATATGCCAAATGATTTACTTAAAGACATGGCACTATATATATCAAAGTTTAAGTTGAGTTGATATTAAAAAAAGGAATTTTGAAAATTAAAGCAAGGCAAACTATTTTTACTCCCCGATTAAAAGATTTTGGAAATAAAAGAGGGCCTTTATTATAAAAATACAATTCACAATTCCAAGATTATAGAATTTTAGGTATTCGCAGAAAACCCATGACAGAGTGAAAGACAACCTACTGCGACATAGAGAATTTTTTTATCTCTTCCACTCTCTTTTCTCTTACAACCTTTTCTTTGAGATTCGATATATATAATATGCCCGCGCGGAGATCACGAAATTAAAATTAAGTTAGACTCCTCTAATTCCTGTGCGTCCTGACCCCGCGCGACAAATGAAAAATAATCGCTCAGTAACGAACTATGGAACAGACAACCCATGACATAGTCATAAAACGTACGAAAGATATCAAATTTCACTGATAAGAAAAAAATTGACTCCTTTTTATGCGAAAGGATCCGAAAAGTCAAAAGTTGAAAGCAATTGTCTCGATATATTTTTCTAACTTGGCAACTTTTTATCATGTCACGACTTTTATGTTTTTATTGTAGTTAAACAGTTTGCTTTTTTGGTGTCGTGAAATCTATCGATTGTATGATGCGGAATAGTTATACCTTGAGCCTATCGTGTGTTCACAGTAAAAATAATACCACGCTCATGTACTTGATACAGACAAAAACTTAAAAAATAAAATCTTTTGAGGTGGGCGATTAATTAAAAAGGGCTCTAATAAGTTTTCTTTTATTAGATACTTGCTCCGCTATAAATGTTTGCTCTCATAAAGCCACCCAGAAGCACTTAATTCAAGGTAGAAGCTTAGGGGCGGTTATTCGAGAATGGGCGCTACTGAAGACTGAAGTGAGACTCGAACTCACGACCTTCGCAACGCTAGTGCACTGCTCTAACCATTTAAGCTATCTATCCAGTCCATGTGGGAACAGCGGCAGTCCTAATTTTTCCGTGGAAAATTAACTGAGGGTTGATCATGTAGCGTAAGGCACACTTACTAGCGTATCTAATATATAATATGTCATAAAACCTCTGAGGATGTTCTCTTGACATGTTTGGCGAAAAAAAGACGTCGAATACTTAGCGATTTATAGAAAGCCAACCAAATTATCTTGCTACTTCTTAGGTTAATGACATTGATTGTAGACTAAATTGTCGTGACTAGGTTTTGCTACCTTTGTTTTCCAGAAAGCAGTCTGAGAAATTGTTGGTGACATAAAAAAATATAGGTATTTTCGAGAGTAAATTGTCTATGAAAATACAAGGGAGAGTGCATCATATTGTCAAGTATGACAAGGGTTCTTTTTACTCGTCGTAAGAAAAACATTGACTTTGTGAAAAAAATTATATTGACCGCGATCCAGGAGTCCATCTGTTGATATCAAGGTGGTACGATAATCCGTGTTCTCAATCGGTTAGGAATTAACAACTCGGCTATCAATAAAAGCGCGCGAACCTGAAAATCGCGGAAAAAAGTTCAAGGCATCAAGGTTGACGATCATTCTCAAAGTATTAAACTTACAAAGGAAGAATTCAATAAGGTACGTGGGGCAAAATCACTAAATAACCACTACGCAGAAGTGTGTTTTCTATTGAAATTGCGTTCATTATGTTTTGCGTTTCAATAGAAAGCACTCTCCTACAAAGTGGGTTTTTGACGAAATTGCCTACTCGGAAGTTGGCAATTTAAAAATAATTCACTCTAAACATAAAGAACGAAGAAAAAAGAACCAAAAAAAGCAATATTATAATTATACTCTTGTTTTAGATGCGTTAGACTTTTTATATTTCAAGTGTCGTTTATTGCAACATTTAACCAACCGTTTATTGCAACATTTAACAATTTGTTTTTCCATAAAAAAAGGACAGTCAAAAACCTTTTGACTAAACCCCCCTTATTAAATACAGAGGATGTTATTTTCAATCATTTATAAACAACCATTTGATAATTACATCGCAAAAACATTTTTTCTGTCAGGTGCATGCGCATGCGCCACTTTAGACGAAGAGCCAGCAATATGTAACTTTGGATGTGAGATAAGTTATAAATTCATTTAAATAAAAACTCATTGCGAGACAATCACTTATTTTTTTTTAATATACCCTGTAATTTTTTATTCTCAGTTTTCTAGAAAATTTCTGTAAACAAAATGATGAAGCAAGTGATCTTTCTGATTGGTGTACTGGGAGTCACGTGGTGTTTGCAGCCTCGTTATAGAACGTGCGGTGGATGTAAGTTAGTTTACCCACCTCGTACTTAGTATTTTTCTGATAATTTGATGTCCCAAAAAATTACCCTAAGTAAGAGGTTAGTATTTTTTATATTTTTGTATTATAAGTTGAAGTATGATATCTTTTTTAATACGGTGTGGAAATTCGGTTGTTTTGGGTTTGCACTTTCCAAGCACTTCTTATATAAACAAATCAGTAAACCTCAGGATTAGCTGGAATTTGATCCAAATATATTTTCCTCTTTTGTTCGTTTCTTTTGCATTAGGAAGAATAGAAACTTGTTAACATAACTTAAGTTTTAAACTCTCTCCAAGCACATCAGGAATTCTATAACAAAAGGCAAAAAAAAAAAAATTAATTAATTGCATGTATCCAAAAATATAAAAAAACTCTGACGTTCTTTCTTTGCGTTTGCAGCTGGCAAAATTGAATCCGTTGACGTCAAACCGTGTCAGGACCCAAGATCGTGCATTTTCACCAAGGGAAATAAGGCGTCCATCAACGTACAATTTATTGCCAACAAGGTGCGCAAACAGGTCAAAACAAAGGTGTACGGGCACATCGCTGGTGTTAACATCCCATTCCCGCTTGACACATGTGGCGATGCATGTGAGGGTTGTGGCGTCCAGTGTCCCTTGGTGGTGGGGAAACCAAATAATTTCACGGTCTCGTTGGATGTGAAAACAAGTTATCCTTCGGTAAGTCATCAATTTCCCAGTGCAGGTCGTACAGCGGGTCGGGTACAGGCTAATCTCTATGCATTGGCGAGGATAGTGTGATTGAACATTATATAAATTATTATAAATAAAATAAAAAATAGACTCTCCACCTAATGCATGTGACTATGTTTGACTGTATTGTAAATACGCCGCAGCATCAGGGTGTAAACATTAAGTAACCATACTGGAATACAAAAATATTTTCATCCGCTTTTGTGATTCATACACAGGGAGAAATTCTCAAATCTCCTTGCAAAATGACAAAGGGAAGAGGGCATTTTACCAGCTGTTGTGATTCATACACAGGGAGAAATTCTCAAATCTCCTTGCAAAATGACAAAGGGAAGAGGGCATTTTACCAGCTGTTGTGATTCATATTCAATATGCATGTATCTCTGAAAAATATTTTTATTATTATTAGTGACGAATGTGTACCCAAGTTTTTTCATTATTAAGTACTATAGGATGTACTAAGTAGACTGTTAATGAGGGTCCTGCCTGTGTTTGTGAAACATCTAAAACGGAAGCTGTGGAAAATAGCAAAGAGAGGTTATATCCTCATCACTGTGACCGGTGGCGGACTCACAACCAGCAGGTTACGAGTCTTAACGTCTTATCCATTCGTATTTTAGCTAACCTGATATATTGTTATTAATTATTCTAATTTCACTTTTAAATATAGCTGAAATTGGTTGTTGAGCTACATCTAGAGGATGGTGGTGACGCATCTGATATCATTTGCATGCAATTTGGAGTTCAAATTAAGTGAAGATTAGTATATCGGGAATCTGAAGAAATTTTTATTATTATGTTAATTAAACAAATCCATACACACTAAAGTGAAGGGGCTCATACAGTCTGATTATTTTTGTATGCATCATAAATATGAAGTCTATATTTAAAAGTGAAGGGTTATAATTTGTCTGCTTATTTTGAGTAATGTGACTTATGTAATCCGCAAATTAAGTTTTTGTCAATCGGGGCTGAGATTTGAAGATTTGTAGCTACTGTAAAAGCACTATTGATATGCTATAAAGATCATTTCTAATCTAATTCGAACATAACGATGTCCGGACCAA
This sequence comes from Mitrocomella polydiademata, assembly GCA_036023255.1. Classification (NCBI taxonomy): domain Eukaryota; kingdom Metazoa; phylum Cnidaria; class Hydrozoa; order Leptothecata; family Mitrocomidae; genus Mitrocomella; species Mitrocomella polydiademata. The sequence continues at coordinate 10,986 of JAYRBV010021854.1, forward strand.
ATTTTCGTCGGACAAATTTTTTGTAAGCTTCCAAAATATGTGTCACTTATCCCCGACACGTTAATTTGTTCAATAAATACAGTGATAATGGGTGGAGACTCAGTATACATATCATATTGACGGTATTTGTAGGTATCTTAACCTTATTCGTACCGGGGGGGGGGGGGGGAGGATTCCGCCACTTTTTTGCAAAATTAACTGTAGTTTTATGAAAAATTATGGTACAATTATGAAAATTAAATTATTTTATAAT
>JAYRBV010021865.1:0-11232 GCA_036023255.1 Mitrocomella polydiademata
TGTGATTTAGCGACATATTAATAATATGCGTTAGTGGCTTGTAAATACTTAACGCACAGTCTTTTAACATATTTGGATGTTGTACCTCTTCGTGTTGCTGACAGCCTATTCGTTAAAACCAGGTAAACTTGGCGCATGTTTATTTATTTTACCATTTTCAACTTGATTAATATGGTACAAACAGGTATTTCTGATTTTCTAGACAGTAAACTAGTAAAAGCATTTATTGAATATTCCCCGCCTTTTTCGACAATTTTTCAAATCATCATTAAATTATGGTTCGATTATTTCATCATAAATTGTGTTTGTGTTCAAAGGGGGAAAAAAACCAAACTTTCCTGCAGGTTATTTAGTGAAAAACCACCAGTGGTAACGTGTCGCTACACACAAAACCACCAGTGATAACGTGTCGCTACACACAAAACCACTGGTGGAAACGTGTCGCTACAAATAAAACCACCAGTGGTAACGTGTCGCTACACACAAAATGTCAAGTTACCACTGTGGTTTTCCGCTAAATAACCCGGAGGAAAATTGCAAATCTGCAAATCTCTTTTATAGGAGTTGATGGTAATATTTTCTACGTCTCAAGCGCAAACGGCATCGACAATATATTCTGTGATGGTAGCACACTGTTTCCGTGTCATACCTTACTGCAAGCCCTGACACAAAACAAGGAAGCGGTGAGCACCATTATTCTGCTAGATGGAGGTAATAGTCGTTTACCACTGGAATACATTTCAAGGGCACCATTGATGAACCTGACCGGGAGAAACATCACAATCCAAAAGAATCCGGAATCTCTTCACCGGCCTGTTATCAGAGGAAACGGCAGTTCATTTTCCTTGATTTCTTTAACCGAGAAAAACCATTCCTCTGTAGCAATTTCCACCGTCATCTCATTCAAATCCATTTGTTTTGTGGACGTTACAATTCTAAATATCAACGATGTGCAGCATTACAATGTTCTATTTGACGATTCGGTTACAGTCATGACAAATGGAAGACCAGCAATCACGTCTATCTCGGTACGATCAAATCCCTTGATGCCGTCAAATATTCGTTTCATCAGATGCACCATCTATGCACAATCTGAATTTGCAATTATTACTAAAGGATATTCCATCAACTACAGTATTGTCGATTCTTCCGTCAATGGTGCATTTCTTCATGCCGAAAGTTCTGCTTCATCAAACTCCAGCTTCACATTTAACAATGTCAATTTCAAAAATGCATCACAAGCAACCATAGAAATAAAGGGCTACAGTAACATTGAAATGAAAGACCTAAAGTTTGAAAATGCCAACATTAACTCTGATGCAAGTAGTGATGCTTTGATCAATATCACCAATGATAAACAATGTCAAACTCGTTGTTTGAATGCTCAAAACATATCTTTTACAAACTGCACCAACACGTTCCCTTGTGCTCTGTTTGTTTTGGTGAATGCAACAGCGATGCTGAAGTCGATTGAATTTCTGCAAACCACAATGGCTAAAGGTGGAGCTGTTTTCGTAACAAAAGATTCCTACATTGACTTGTATGATATTTCTGCTAAACATTGTCAAGCTGTCAACATTTACAAAGTGACAGACAGTGTCGTCAATATCTTTGGTGGTCAATTCGTTAACAATACCAACGGAAGAACACTCATTGTCACTGATCAATCAGTTATTCACATTCGAAATTGTTTGTTCTATGGAAACAAACTTCAAAGAAGCTCGGCTATGATGCAATTCAAAAACGCACGGTCGACTGTATTAAGAAACATCACTTTAACCAGAAATTTGGCCAATCTGGCAGTATACGGATATACATTCAAGTACAGGCAATATGATTTCAACGCAAGCGAATTTAATATCACCGGTAATACATTTAGGTATGGGTTTTATATAAAAACAGCTTCTGTGACGATCGAAAACTTTTACATTGAGTTAAATTACCTATCGAATATGTTTACTATCGCTCGTGGCAAGTTACATTGCCGAGACATACACATCCAAAGGAACATCCTCACTGTACTGTACGCTACTAAGCCGTTCCTGTTTCACCTCGAGGATCTATCTACCTATACCATGAATCACCTATTTATAACTAGAAATAGTTTTGATGGAGCTGAACCTTTGATAAGCCATAATGATTTTGGCAGCACTACCGGTGACCAGTTTGCGTACATCAACAGGTTAAACATCATCGACAACATAAATAGTACTGCAAGCGATATAATGAACATCAAGCGACTAGATACCTACGGAGAGCTACACCTGCTAACGATCAAAATCTTCAATTCAACAATACGTGGTAACAGTCTTCAGACATTTCTCCTTATCAAAGCTTCAGCTGTTGGCACGCCACTTTTACAAATTAATTTGAGTAACATTACAATCATAAGAAATACTTTCTGGTATGTCGCTCACCTGGAAAGGTTGACCACAACTACAGTATTCGAGTATTTGGATATCCGACAAAACAATGTCTCGAAACATATGTTCTTAATGGGATCTGCATTAAAGAACAACACATTTCACCGACTCGTCCTCCGTGAGAACAGAGTTGAACAGACATTATTGGACATTTTTATTCCTTCGACAGAAAGAAAAGTACCTTCTAGTTTGAGTCTCACTGATTGGAAAGTCAACGAGAATCTCTTTGGAAGTAAATATGAGAACGATGCAGAAAGTGGTATCGTAAGGCTCAAGATCAGAAACGCAAAAGTTTTCGTGCAACGATTTTCCTTGCTGAAGAACAACATCAAAGGTTCTGTTTTTGAGATAAACTTGGCAGAAATGCTAATCTTCAGGAACATTTTTTGCTACGTCAACATCATCGGTCACTATGTATTCAAAATATACGACGTAAAGATGACTAGATTTGAAAACGTCAACATCTTTAACAATTCATACGCACGTGCTTTTCAACTTCAAACACTCTCTGACGTCACCTATCAATCTTTTGAGCTCGATTACGTAAACCTGCAAGAAAATAATGGAACGTCCAACATCAAAGAAATCAGCTTCGAAAGCACTCTTGGTGCGCTCATAAACATTAGCAACACTCATATTTATTCAACAACTCGTGCAGAGACCTATGGACACACTGTAGTGGCAATCTCGTTAGGCCAAGGAGTTAAACGAGAACAAACAGTTATAATAGACAATTTTACAATATTTACCAAAGATAATAAACTTGTAGGCTTAGAGTTAAAGAACTTGGAACCTGCGAATCTCACCATTCGACCGAGTATAATGTTTGGTTGCAGAAGAGGATCCTTTCCTTGGCTACGTAAAGATGCATCAGGAAAAACAACTACCAGGCAGATAGGATGTGAGGAATGTTTGCGAGGTTTTTACAGTGTACAGTCCGAAGAAATGATAAACAGTTTTAATCAGGTGACATGCGAAAAACAAAACGACACACAGATCAGTTCCTGCTGCAAGACATGTCCTGTTGGAGCTGTGTGTACTGAAGGTGTAGCGATCAGTAGAGGAAATTTTTACGGTGATCATTTTACAAGGAAGAACTCGAAATACATCGTCTGTCCTCTTCAATATTGCTGCTCGAAAGAAGGGAAGAGATGTTCAAAAGAGGGAAGCGATTGCAACTTCCACAGAGAAGGAACACTTTGTAGCAGGTGTCAGGAGGGGTACATGCCCAGTTTCTACAACTCTTCTTGTGTTCCAGTCTCGGAATGTAGAAACACCATCTACTTCTGGTTGGTACTTTCCAGTCTATCAATTGCCACTGTTTTTGCATTCTGCATTATATCCAACTTGGGAACGATGGCAAAGACTTTGGCAATGTACCCAAAGAAAATTTTCATGAAAATTAAAAGGAAAGAAAGGGGAAAAAAAACTGAAAATCTTTCAAGAGGAACAGGTGCATTTGAAATGAAAATCGTCAGTTCAGAAGAAACCCATCAGAGAGACGGACCGTTAGATAGAGACAGTGCCTCCATAAAACAACACTCTCCAACACCAGTGAAGACCTATACTATTTCTGGAATATTCCAAGCGTTGGTTTCGTTTTACCAAGTAAAACAACTACTGAACATAGAGATTGTTGAAGATGCAAGTAAAGCTACTAGGATAACATCTTCAATAGCTAACATTTTCAATCTCCAATATTTTGATAATGCAATGCCATCCATCTGTCCCTCCAAACAGTTGACCGTTATGGGAAGATATGCTATCAAAAACCTTCTCTTTCCAATTTCGTTACTAGCATTGACATTGGTTCTTATAATCATTCTATCGATAGTCCAGTGGTCATGGAAGAGAGCAACAAAAAGATTGCCACGAATTGCACCGAAGCTGACCGAGACACTTTCCATTTGTTATGTAAGACTCATATTATTCAGTTATAAAAATATCGCCGTTTTCAGTCTTGTTGCTTTGGTCTGCCAACGTGTGGCCAATGAGCAAGTACTCTTCGTAGACGGCCATATCAAATGCTACCAACCCTGGCAGTACGCTTCTATGTTCCTACTTGGTTCATGGGTGATTCCGTTTCCTTTAGTGTTGAGACACTCGTTCGCATCCTACAGAAGTAAAGATATTTCGCTAGCCGTGATGATGCTGTACCTTACATACCCACCATTTTATTGTTTCCATTACCTGAAGACAAAGCTTTGTTGCTATTCCGCCACAGAAGAAAAAGTTGTGCCAACTGAGAGTGAATACAACACTATTTGCGAAATGTTTGAAGCTCCTTATCGCCTCCGAAATGGCAAAACGGACGAGTTTGTATTTTGGGAGCATTGGCGCCTGCTTCAACGTCTACTACTCACCGGGGTAACAATATGGGTCACTAACCCCCTGTTCCGAATTTGTTTCGTGACCCCGTCAATCTTACTGTTTACCGTTTGCTACTTAAAAGTACTCCCTTTCAAGCGGGAAATGGTGGTTCTTCATTGGCTAGAAGTGACGTCATTGTTGACCTTCTGTTTTCAAATCGTCAGCAGTTGTGCGAAAGCGTTCTTGTACATCTACGATATTCCGAAGGAAGCACCCATACCGGACGTTTTGGCGGCTTTCCGGTACACGGACATGGTACTTTCTCCCTTCCTTGTTCTGATAAATTTTTTTGTCATCCAAACAATTTATAAGAAGTTGTTGACAAAGTATACGGACAAGTTCAAAAAGAACAACTGACGAAGTGGTCAGACTAGAAAACTGACAACAGTGTGTTCACTAAAAACTAAAAACTACACAAAAAGGGGATGCAAAAAGTGCTCCGTACAAGGTGTCCCCAAAAAAATACACAGTTTGTATTTGGGAAAGCATAAATCATAGTTCATTGTTATTTGCACCTGAGAACCCATGTTATTCCTCGTTAATCATATAACTGGTTTCATTTACTTCAGACTTCTCCGAGGGGTAAAGCACTCAAAAAAATATCGTACAACATTTGAAAAAATCAAAAAAAAAATCAAAAAGATCAAACAAAAAATCAAAATCAAAGGAAAAATCAAAAAATCTCGTAAATCTCGTTCGAATTGGTGTACTTTCTTTATATCGAAATCTAATTGGTTTAAAAAACACCCTGCACCAATCAAATTCTTTGTTTACTTTTTGATTGAGCGGGGTGATTACAAAAATGCAGGGTGATTACAAAAATACACAGGATGATTACAAAATAATACGTTGAGAAGTCTAACGTAAATTAAATCAGTCATATGATTACTCCTTGTAATTAATGGTAGCCGAGCTGGGGGAGAAATAATTTAAACATTTTTCAAGAAAAGTTTTTTTTTGCCCAAAAAAGTTTTCATTCCCCCAAAACATTTTTTTTTGCTAAATGTTTTCTTCCAATATTTCTTCCGTCCTAACGACGGGCGCAAGCAGTATCTCTTCAGCGTCCTTGTGACGCTGGTTTATCCAGCTAGTTTATAATAGTTCGCTTTTCAATTTCATGATCAGTCGTTATTTTATAGAAAAGTCTCGTTAAATGTGTTTGTAAAATCGAGGCAAATTTCATCAAATGCCTCGTTCTTCCGGTCTATTTTATGATGTTTTAACAAGTGAACATGAATTGAAACCTAGACACCCTCTACCATTCCCACCTTTGCTCTGTTTTGCTTTTTAAGCGAATTGCCGCTGCGGTGGTCTTTAGGAAAAGCTATGCTTTTCCGTATTCAATAACCCTAACAGTCTCAAAGAATGTCACGCAGACGAAAGATTTCACCGGTTCGGTATGGCGCAACACAATTTCATAACCTAACAGAAAATGGACATACCTTCCAAATGAAGTGAAACGAAAGAAACATTCCAAATATGGTCAAAACAATAATGGTGGTCACTTTGTACGTCCATCCGTGTAGGTTGTCTTCACGTATCGAAATGGAGGCTGTCCACAGCAGCGTGAACAACAGGTAGAGAAGGACGTTGAGTCGCAGGTAACGTGTTCCAAACACGTTGGCTTTGAGCCGGATGAGTTGTAATATCACGGGATGTGTAACCAGAGCCAGATCGTTCTGTTCCACTAGAATCTTTTAGAATGGGTAAAAAATTTAATTTAATTGAACATATTTACCCAGGATAGCCTCCTCACTTCTACAGAACTGCTATCAATGAGGGTCCTGTCTTACTTGCGAAACACCTACAAAGGAGCCTTATGGAATTTAGCAGTGATTAGAAATTTCCACCACCGAAAGCCTCGCGGCGGGTTTAAACCTCGGACCTTTCGATACTGAGTTCAGCGCCTTAACCACTCGGCCACGGATCACTAATAATGTAGAATAACCTTCCCTGTATTTGTCGGAAGGCAGTTATTCCAATCCGCTATTTCCTCGTTTCGCGCTGAAACGGGAATGGTGTATTTTTAAGACCAGGGATCAGGAAGTGATCAACCAAAACAATCAATCCAAAACAACCGGACATGGTTCAAAGAGAATTTTGTATGAGGAAGTAAAGTTTAATTTTTAGCCAGCAGATTCAGATGGTACATATACCAGGATAAACATGCGTATTCACGCATGTCCTTAAACTACCCGCAGGCTCCTGTCCTCGTATAGTCTTAATTTTCCATTCATTGCGAAACAGAGTTGTTTTTATACAAATGTGTTTTTATCAGGGGCCTGCCGGTTCTTCCGTGAGTATCAAAGGCCGATTTTTTTGATTTCGAGTCGGACCGTAATAATCACGGTAGCCGGATCAGACGAAACTAACTTGGTTTTGCCACATACCTCAAGAAGTGTGGGCGGGTTATACTTGCGGGCGGCAGTAGACGATTTAGAAGCATAATGTCTGCTGAAGTAAACCATATAGAATTTCTCCTGCCGGTGGAGTTTGTCTTTCTTCATGTATTGGTCAAGCGCGGCCCATGCTGTCTCCGTTGGTAGATTGGTACATATGAGCTCGATACACAGGACACCGTCATGGTTCCCCGTGGCGCTCGTTATGCCAAGACCTATCATGTGTTGGATAACGCGGTTTTGTCCTGGAATACGCGAGAAATGTACAGAAGAATAGTCAAAATCAAACCTACCAAACAAGCAAAGTATCAAACGCAAGATCCTAAAAAACCTATAGAGTCTTTTCGATGATCATCGCGACTGAGTAAGCTTCGCTTAGATACCCATACAGAATTTGTATTAATGAAATCGAAGTAGACGGTAGCCAGGCAAGCCCTCCACTCGCTTTGCTTTCACGAGTTCGAAGAGTGGAAGGTTTGTCTGGCTAAGTGAACTGATATCTAGCATTGTTGTTGTTATAATAAGTATTAAGAATCATTTTCATACCATAAATAGCGGCAAGAAACATGGGCGTCTGTCCTTTCCCGTCTTCGATTGTAGGATCGGCACCATGTTCTACCAACAAATCGAAACAATCAATGGCATCGTATTTGGCAGCAAAATGGATCGGCATCTGTAGCTCTCTGACAATTGTCTTCTGATTGATGTTGGCTATAATAAAAATCAACCATGATACGATGAAGGGAGTGCAACATATCGTGATGTAAAAAGTTATGATATGAAATTATTACACTCTTCGATTTTCTTTTGCGAATCTGATCACGCGAGTGATTTCATTTTATTACAGTTGTGGGCGTGAAAAAAATAGTTTATTTTCCAGTTTACTTTTTTAACGGTACACTAAACTCTGGATATCATTTTGATCAATAACATTTTGATGATGTTTGATTAATGTTCCCCACTAAAGTTGACGGAAGTGCATAAGGTACTTTCATTACGAATAAATTTGTACTGCGGGGTGGTCTGGTTCACGCTATGTATGTGTGTGTGTGTGTGTGTGTGTGTGTGATTTGCAATATGTTTAAGAAAACCCCTGGAAATCCCAGACAACCTGCAAAATAGCGAACCCCTCCATATCTTCTGAAATATATATACTCTACATTGCTAAAAATTGGTACAGATGTTCCTCTCAATAGAAGAAACAAAATGGTAGAAAAAAATTCAAAATGGCTGCCAATTTTTGCTGACGTCATAAAAAAAGCTAAAAAATTGCAAAAGCAAATGCAGCGGCGCATATAGAACACTTCTGCGGAGGAGGGTGATTAATAATTAAAAGGTAACCAACCATTCAAATGACTCTCCATCTGATGTGCGTGACTATGTGTGGCTGTGTTCTGAATACGCCGCTGAGAAAACTTAATTTTAGGATGTTTTTACTGTAGCTAACTTACCACCATTATCAATCAACCATCTTGCCATGTCCGTGTAGTTTGCCGATACGGCTACAAATAACGGTGTCCTGCCCCACTTATCTGGACGGTCGATATCGATGCCCCGCACTTTCAAATATTCAGCAAGATCGATATTCCATTCGCGTGCAACTTCGTGCATTAGCGACTGTCCGTGAGTGTCTTGAGCGTTGATATCTACATATTTGTATGAATTAAAAATCGCAATCGATCTACTTTGCAGAATAACATGAAATTGTTTTTTTTTCATTGAATGACTGAAAAACGAAGTTTGTGCATTTGTGTAAAATTTTATATTTTATTTTCATCGTCGTGCAAATTTTGATGTAGTTGTTATTTTTAAAATGAATAGTTCTCAAAAATCTAATATCTTGTTCGGTAAAATACTTAAGCTACACAGTCAGGTGGAAAATATTATCAAAAGGGTTGACCAATTTCTAGGAAGAGTATACACTCAAGGGCAGGTAAACCCTGCTACTTTCTCTTTCTTAAATCTAACAAACTCCTCAAAACAATTAGAATGGGTGGGTATTTTACAGAATGTAGTAATATACCTGCGCTTATGAGCAATTGTTCGATAAAGTAGTAGTCTACTTTCATCATATCGTTGGACGCGCCAAGTTCTGCAAAATAATTCACCAATGCCGCCGTAGCTTCTTCGTTATTCCAGGTAGCCATCTCCTTGTTCTCCAGGTACATACGTAACTGGTTTTGATTTTTACCATAATCAGAACCTATTGAATATATTGTATAAAACATTTTGTAAGAAAACAAATTTTGTGAGTATGAAACTCGTTTCTTTCACTGTTATGGTAATGAACGAGAACATAAATATATCGAAATATTCAGCTTACTCTGAGGTACTAAATATTTTAGAAAATAATAATCATTTTGTCAAAATTTGATGACGTCATTTTTTGAAATGTTTCCTTTTTTGGCGCGCCATTTAGGTGCCAAATCTTCAATATTATTTAAAAACCGGAAATTAGGTTAAAGAGTAACTTTTTATCTTCAGAATATCAACAGAAGTAAATTATCTTATTTCAATTAAAAGTTATTTGAATTCTAAAAATACAGATTTTTTGACTTAAAGTTTCCTATTTGATGACGTCATCAAAATTCTGATGACATCAGCAAAAACATTGAAATGAGTTTATGACGTAATTACTTTGTGCCAAATTTTATGTCTCTATCATTACCCTATCAAAAGTTATGGGAGGGTGGTGGAATCCACCCCCTCCCCCCGGGTTATTTGAGACCCAAAAAACCCGGGGCAAATAGGGTTAAGACCGTTTTCCACTTGCGTTTTTTTTCGTACAAAAAAAGTCGCTCAAACTGGTGCGTATGAACATGTTTCAATGTCATGACTTCTCAAAAGAATTCAGTGCAGTGATACTTGAATATTTTTCAACCAATCGAAGCCAATGTTTTGGAATATCTAACAAATTGATTGGTTCTTTTTTGAAGCGACTTTTTCGTAACAAGCAGCAAAGAAAAAGTAGGATCAGATCCTACTCCTTTTTTCGTATCAAAAATGCTTCGAAAAAAGTCGCTTTGTACGATAAAAACACAAGTGGAAAACGATCTTTACTCGCCACAAATGACAACCGCCGATCCACGTAGCGTGGCGGTGTGGCATTCACAAATGGTTGTCAAAACACAATTGGTTCAAATCCCGCAGCGCTGGCTTCACCTTCCTAGGTGCATCCAGGAGGTGCCAATAAACAAAAAAAGAAAAAAGAATAAGAGACTTACTTTCTAAGCTGGCCATTTTGATCATGTTCACTATAGAAGAATCATCGTCCACAGGTGCAGGCCCGTACCTCCACACGCTCTTACCGCTGCTGCCTCTCTTGTTCCGGTTTAAGGTGGCGATATTCAGGTTCTTACTCTGTTTCGATTCATCCATCAACTTCAGTCCCTCCTCGATGCCCTCGAAATCCAAGAAAGCTTCCTCAGCGGATTGAAACTCGCTGTCTTCTGCTCCTCCCGCCGCCAGCCTGTGATCGTTGACAGGCGGGAAGGAAGATTGTGAAGATGGGGAAGCGGGCTCTTTTGAAGTGTCATCGTATGCTGGATTGGTAAACTCTGCGCTTTGTTGTGTTTTCGTCAGTGGTTTACTTTCAGGTTTCTTGACGCGGTTGTCTAAATACAGAATTGAAATTCATTGTGTAAATCCTTGGTCTATACGGCGCTGAGCTTTAGGATAGCTGGTAAAAATAGCTATACTTTATTTGGAAAAACTTGCGATCGCGAAATACTTTAAACATGACGATTAGCAAAATCCAGTATATGGATAAATTGTAATTCGGGAATAAATTTTTTCAGTCTGTCGGTTGGCGAAAGTTTAAAAGTTTATCCAAAACATTTCGCGAGTTTTTCTCTATCGCGACATTTTCTTCGAATAAAGTAATCATTACTGCTGAATTATACTACCGTGTAGGTTTATTCATGCCGTGCTTTTTGGGGGTTGATTATGCCGTGGGGGGGCCGGTTCGGCCCCCCTCTAAGATCTCGAGAAACACTTATGCTATGACCATGAAATTTTGCATACAAATACCCTACCATATA
>JAYRBV010021887.1:0-11228 GCA_036023255.1 Mitrocomella polydiademata
AGTACTGAAAAAGAATCTTGAACAAACATTCGTGTACAACTTAGAAGGCAAGAGGATTTTCCCGGCACCCCTGTGGTACCACGTACGCAATAATACATCAAAAGGATCTTAGAACATTCAACTGAGAAAAAAAACGACGACTGAATAAAACGCAAGTTGTACCTGAATAGGAATTTATGTTGTCTGCTTGAAAATGAGCTATATTGACATTTTCATATAGGGATTCGCAATTCATTGTGATGACATCAATCAGATGCGGTAGAAGAAAAAAAGCTTATTCATATCATAGTAACTTTGATATAAATGTTTGCCCGTACAATGGCCCTGGAACGAAATGTCGAAAGGAGAAAATAAGATTGAATAAAATAACAGATCATTTTTTACGGATGGGATGGACTATTATGTATACGTTATGAATTTTGCGCATAATTTCTCATCTGATCACTCATCTCTTTGAGCCATCATTCTCTCAAAATACTTGATTGGGAGTATCATATCTCCATACCTATTGTTAGAAAGAAACAAAGGTAATGAGAAATATTTTCTGGTACCACCATGGGTGTGAAAAAAAGACTATCACAAACGTTTGATAACGAAATGTGTCAGTGAGGCAAAAGTATAAACAATAACATTTACCTTTCTATAGAGTCCGCGTTTCAATTCATGATCAGTCGTTCTTTTATAGAAAAGTCTCTTAAAAGTGTTTGAAAAATCGAGGCAAATTTCATCAAATACCTCGTTCTTCCATTCTATTTTATGAGGTTTTGACAAATGAACATGAATTTAAACTTATAGACACCCTCGAAACATGTACCTTTCCACAAACTCTTTATTTTTCTTTTTCTTTTCAGCTAACGCATACCAACAACAAAATTTATTTATTTTTTCAATGACTAGATGGGTAAAAAAAGGGCAAAATAAAAGACCTACTAGAATAAGTATGTTACGTGCTTATTCCATTGGCGGCGTTTTGCTTATCCTTGTGTTAGCATTCGTTTCTCATACGACCACGCTGAGCTACGAAGATGAAATACCGATACGTGTTTACTACTGGGAGTTAAAACCGTACATATACACCGACCAGAGTGGAAACCTCGTAGGAATGATTGTCGATTTCTACGAGGAGCTGAGGAGAGAGGCGCTGTATTGCTTCGATGACCCCAACAAAAAACTAGTGGATTTCGCACATAAGTCTATAGATAAAGAAGCACACAGGGACTTGCTTTCGAGCCCTATTGCAGCCGGAATTATCGGTCCTGTCATTGAAGATATAACGAACAAAACTGTAGAGGAGCATAATGGGATGAAGTCACTTGATTACAGTATTTTGTTTACCGAATCTGCATCGGTCATCACCAGACGGGAGAATACAGATTTCACGGCGAAATTCTTGGATGCTATCAGCCATCTGGATTTCGTGCTAACGAATGTAATTATATTCTCGATTGCCTTCGCTGCCGTCTACAAGTTAACGGTAAGACTTCGCGTAACTTTATTGTTGTTCATTGAAATAGGGATCAGAAGTTGACGTTTAAAGAAGCATGAAAGCTGAAAACATGCGAGACTCGAAAATGTTTTTTTCACTGAATTGCCTTGCTCGTATTTTTTCTTTTTATTCGCTTTGGTATTAATCTGGAATACATAGCATAGCATAGAGGGTAGACTGTACCAAACTCTGATCAAAGAAAAATATTTTCCGTACGCGTACGACAGTCAACATATAGGGTAGTTTATACTTTTTCTACTCTACATAATTTGTTCTACTTTTTCTACATAATCACATTCGCGATTTCCAGTACACACAGACCCTCAATTATTTACCAATCCATTTAAAAGAAATGACGTAGAATAGATGATAAGTGGAAAATTTCACCCTTATTTCTATAATGATTTTGCACCACAACGGTCCGACAGGCTGTTCATATCTTGGAATTATTCAATCTCATTCCAGGAACATGCGATGGAGGGATGTAATAAAAATGATGGTTCAGTGGTAAGGCAATGGTGTTCGGGAATATGGTTTGCTTTTGTCACCATGACTACTGTTGGGTACGTACCCAAAAACAAAACAATGATACAACTTAAATAATTTAGCGATAAGGGAAGAGTTAGAATTTTAACTGTATATCTAGACCCCCGCGGATTGGAAGAGTTAATGGGGAGCAATCCTAGATAAGAATTATTTTCTCTGAGCGCTTAAAATTTGAATTCTCATTAGTTATTTAGCGGATACGGCCCTTGCCGTCTTAAAACATCTGTTGCGAGTAAAACAAACTGCCATAATACTTCTAAAATCTTCTCTGTTCGGTTTTATAGATACGGTGACATCGTTCCGGTCAGTAAATTAGGCAAGTTAATCACCATGATATGGATGGTGGTTGGTCTAATGACGTATTCAATCGTTACCGGCATAACTACGAAGGCTTTCAAAGATCCAGATTACTATGACGATTTACACTCGGTGAGTTGACAAATTAACATTAACACCCTCCTTTATAATACCTCAAACGGACAACGGACCTACACTGGACGTGGAAATATGTACCTAATTATTATTAAAGAAAACTCAAAGATCTTCCGTACGGCACGGCGGTCTGGGATGAAAACCCAAACAAATCGGGATCACTAGTATCTTTAGAAAAGTAGAAACACGCTATTCTCTGTGTCTCTTCGTAATCTTATACCCTGATACCAAATACGCAGCCCCTTATTGATAAAGAAACTACCAGACAAAACACTGTATTCGAACAAATCATATTTGTTTTCTTTAGGTCGGAGTTTTGGACGGTTCTAGAGAACACTTTGAAGCGTCCGGAAGATTCGAAGATGTTAAAGGTAAAAGTAGACAGCGATTTTCAAATATCTACCACAGGAAATAATTTGCAATTCGACTTCAGGGTATTTAGAGGAAAACCACAGAGTCTTTTGAATGTGTTTTAATGATTAGGGAGAAACGTAATCAGCCTGGCTTTTCATGAAATTCCCTGGAGAGATGGAATTTTTTTTCCTGTATACTGTGCCGTGTACTTGAGTTGATAGGAGCACGTGCAAATTTTTCTTAAAGGTCTATAGAGCAGAGTATTACCTATTCTGATTTTCATACATTGCAAAACGGAGTTGTCTTTACACAAAAACTTGTTTTTGTGAAGGTTTGCAAATTAGACTGTAAAGTTTTACCAGGAAGAGAATGTAATATATATGTAAATATTTTTCCCTACCAAAAAATAAAACAGAATACAAGACATACGAAGAAGTCTACCAGGCTGTACGTGATAAAAGTGTCCGTTACGGATTGGTGAACACAGATATTGCGGCTTACGCGCAAGACACGTGGAACAACCAACAAAGTGCTGACCACATCCTCTCGATCGTGTACACGTTACCGATACAAGTTCCCATCAAAGTGGTACACGTGGGTCTCGATCACACCACGCATTTTGCATCGTGCGTAGACAAACACACCAAGGCGGCCCAAAATTACGCGGAATCAAAATATCGAAAAAAAGTTAAGGTTAGTCATCATTTGTGTTTACGTATAGTTCGCGTTTCGATTCATGACCAGTCGTTATTTTATAGAAAAGTCTCTTAAATGTGTTTGTAAAATCGAGGCAAATTTCAAAATTTCAAAAATCAAATGCCTTGTTCTTCCAGTCTATTTTATGAGGTTTTGACAAGTGAACATGAATTGAAATTTAAACAGTCTCTTATATTGTTTACATTGATAAGTAAACTTATAGACCTTATAGACCCAAAATGCCTGTCTATACAAAGAGTCCCAATATCAATCTCGGTTTCAAGAAACATTTGCACGTGCTCTTACCATATCAAGGCTGTTTACACCTTTATTACGCTTTGATGAAATTTGTCACTCCTATGGAACTCAATTACATGAATACGAGGCTAACAAAATAGGAACTTACATACATACAAACGGTATTTCGGGAAAGGTCTACTGGGAAATTTCGTAATAGTAACGCTTCATACCGGGCTTTTTGGGCCTTTGAACCCCCGGGGGGGGGGTGGATTTAACCACCCTCCCATGTTTGATAGGGTAATGCTAGAGACATAAAATTTGGCACACAGTATCTACGTTATCAGAATTTTGATGACGTCATCATAAAGGTAAATTTCAGCTAAAAAAACTAAAACCTTTCAACAATACTTACAACTGGTAAAAGTATGAAAACAATGCTACAATGCTACAATTCAAGTTGTAATAACTTTTAAACCACCAAGTTTAAAAGTTATTACAACTTGAATTTTTATTTTTTTTGCCCATGTTGCAAGCAAATTTCTAAGTAGTTTTGACAAATTACTCATAATTTTTGAAGTACACACTGTATACCCCTAAATCTTTGTCAGAATGTGTCTTATATGTTTTTAGCAAATCTCAGAAAGTTTTAAGATCGTACAAATTTTTTTCCAGAAGCTATCAAAGATTTTCTCCCAGCGTGGTGGAATCCACCCCCCCCCCAGTATGAATAGGGTTAAGCTTAAATTAACCTACGTCAAGTAGAAATGGCTGGCTGACTATGGTATATACATTCTCTCTTGCAATTCATTCTTCAGATGACCAAAGTATACATGCCTCCCATGTTGGAAATGTTTGTCGATGGCGGAGTTTTCTCACTGTTAACCATCGTAGTCACCGTTCTCATCGCACTTGGTATATGCTTCGACTTGTCACGCTACACAACAAGAACCCAAGGCAGAGCGAAAGTGAAAAGTATGGAGAGTGCAGCTATTGAGAAAGAAGAACGGCACAGTGTTGTCACTCATACCAAGACGAATGAAATTGAGATGATACTCGTGCCGAAGAATGACTTTCTAGACCTCAAAGATGAGTTGGCAAACTTACGCAGGATTATGGACAACTTTAATCAATAATAGTTAAATTTATACAGTTTTATTTTTAGTGTTTGAAATATAAGATTTTATCAAAAAGTACGGTGAATTAACTATGTAGGTACACTATAGTGTTGTGGATTGGTTTCCAGGATGGAACGGGAAAAAATTATTCAGTACCTTAAAAGGGTCGAAATTTTTGCAGGAAGAAGCTTTCGCGGATGAATTTTTCGGACATTTTCGCCAATTGACAAGATTTACTTTTGTTTCCTTTTTTTGCAATAAAAGAAGATGAAAATCGTTAACGAAAGAAAATCGCCAAGGAAACGATTGATTTTCAAACAGAGCATGTATTTTTCGTCCTTAAAGAATGAACAGTTGAAAGGCCCTTACAGAGTAGGACACACGTCACGTAACTAAATGTTTAAAATTGCCATTTCCTCGATACTCGGTTTACTCTGTCTTTATGGAAAATTGCCCAGGTAACTGAAACGTACGCCCCCTACGCTTCATGAAATATTTATAACAAGTTTGAACCCTCTGTGTAGTCCCATGTTTCTTAAATAAATTGAACAATCTGAAAATTAGGTGCAGATAGTCTGATTTGGATTACATTGTGAAGCGTTTACATTAACCGTGTTGTGTGCAGGTTCTGCGATTCAGACTAACATAAACCCAAAACCATTTTGGTAATTCCTATCATATCTGAGGAGGCGGGCGGGACAGTTAGAATGTTGTACCATTTTTGAAAAGTTTCTTAATTCAAGCCGCCTCGCGAAAGTAATGTTTGGAAAAAGGAGGCAAACTAATTTGATGCCTCGTTTTTTCAAACTGTTTCTATAGGATTTAGACAAGTGTTAACATGAAAGAGAAGTAAAAGAAATCACAATGCATAATTCATCGAGAATTTAAGTTATATTACTCCATCACCGATTTATGGTATTTTTCATAAATAATGAAATAATGTTATAATACTCTTCATTGAGCCATGAATAAAATATTTCATTCAACGGACCTGGCTGAATACTACAGCATGTAAATGTATGTACGTGTAAGGTGAAAAATACTTGAAATGAAAATGTAGTGTTACTATTTATCGCTGTCAATGTCACGAGAAGAAAATCGAACAATCAGTGTTGGAGATGTCGGAAAGTAGACAGAAACAAAACACTTGCCATGTTTAGAATCAGTATCATTTTGTAGGGTCAACTGCAGTCAGAACATACATACATCCAACATAAAACTGATTACTTAAAGGAGAATATTTAGCAGATCTTGGTTCGGCTGTATGACACCTATGCTTAGATTTCACAATCTGTCAAAGATGTCGAAGATATTCTGGAAGCCAGCCAAGTAGTAAAAACTATCCTAAATTAGCTATTTACGGTTTTTAAAAACAGAACAGCATGATTGTTGGGCCACTATGTAATGTTTTAATTCTACTCAGCACCTTGCAATTCATCAAATGCCACTACCAACTCCATTACTGGGAGGTCAAGCCGTACCTTTACACCAAGGATGGCAGACTGGTCGGTATGTTGATCGACTATCTAGAGGAGATGAAAAGATTGAGCCCAGAATGTCCCTTCAACGAGGTCAACTCGTCCGCCTCTATAGAAGACATAGTGCGCTTCAAAAACGGGTCGGCTAGTTTGTCCGAACACCAAGAGCATTACCGGGATTATACCGGCTCGCAAGACGCGGACGAGACGAGTGTTTGGTTTCCCGACATGGGTACCGGAATGACGAGTTTAGATTTGGGGGTTGAGATCGTTTCAGATGATTCCGTTGTGTTTGTTGTACTGGTAAATTCTTTAGGAATCGAGAGGAAATTCTTAAACACCGTCACTGTGATGCAAAGACCAGCCATATTTATCGTCCTTGTAATAATTATGGTAGCAGTTCTCGTTAGAGTGCTGGTGAGTTTTTGAAGTTCTTTTTTTTTTAGTGCTGTTTGAGAGAGAACCTATTTAGATGTGTTTACTATTTTCTTTGGTCATAAAAGCGATGAAATTCGCTTGAGATGAGAATCCCTTTAATCCTTTTCCAGGAGATAATTTAATGATACAAAAATAAAAGCCAATGATTATATGCAAGCTTTGTTAAACTTGAAAATGAATGTGTCGTAAAACAGTGTCCTAATGATATGATTCTGCAAATAAATGAATCAGTTTATAACTTGGACTTTAAGAATCTCTTTATGGGTTTATCATTTCATTTGGCCAACCAAGCGCCCAGAAGCGCTCCCTTCGTCACCTTTGACAGGTTTAGTTAAATTTATTGCAATATTTACCAGGCTGGAGAAACAAGATAACAATGGGGGTTATTATTTCTTCATTACAGGACGGTGATATAAACCCTGACTACGGACAAACATTTATACAAAGTATTGGTACCGGCATATGGCTGTGCGTTGTATCTTTGACAGCAGTTGGGTAAGAGAATCCCCCTACCTCATATCCACTGGCAAACAAGCATTTTACCGACAGTCGGTCGCTGCCTTTCAAAATCTAATATATCGAAGTGCTCTTTTTTCATTAATATGCCTCAAGATAGGAAAGTTTTGTATCATAACGCTGCCCTTTTCATTAGAATCGGACGCTGATATCTCATTCTAGATTAGCCTATACTGTTCTACTACTATTATACAGAGTGACCAAAAAACTTCGTACAGTTTCAACATGTTGTGTTAACAGATATTTATATATGCAATATTATCAACTACTGCCTGCTGTTCCCGTAACAAAAGAGATGACGATTTGTGTATATCTTAAATGACTGCTTTGTGTAGCATAATTCCCAACTCACGTTGTAAAAAGTTGTTCATTGCGCATTGTGTCTTTTATGTAAAAATTGATATAATTGTTAAGATAAAAAATATATAAATATCTGTTAACACAACATGTCAAAACTGTACGAAGTTTTTTGGGTCCAATTTTCTTTCGTTAGCGGTAATAGAATGTGGCTCTATTTCAAAACTAAATTTAATATACCCTCTTGGGAGAATTTATACAAACCTCTGAAAACTGCTTTCATGTCAGTGGGTTTTTCACAGACACACCAAAATCACCCCCACAAAAAACAAAAAAACATCATCATCAACAACAACAACAACAACAACAAAACAGTCAATCTCCTCTGTAGATTTTTCTTCGGTTTTTAGAAACCGCTACGTGTAAATTATAGGTCATTGATTTTTTTTCTCCTTCGATGTTAGGTACGGAGACGTTACACCGAAAAGCGTGTTTTCCAGGACAATTAGTGTTGTCTTTCTGTTTGGTGGACTTATCTTTGCATCTGTATTCACAGCAATTGCTACAGAAGAACTTTTATCTAACAAAATCAGCTTCAAAGATGAAAAGGTAAAAAAACAACTCTCTTTTGATAGCCGATTTTCCGTTCCAAGTTTTTGTCTTCTTCGGTTGTAAAAGAGAAATCATAAAGCATATAATATAGGCTACTGCGTCTTATCTTTTATAGGTTTCTGTCCTAAACGGGTCATTGGAAAAAGCGTTTATCGAAAGAAATTTCAAAGCAATAATTAAAGGTAATAACGCCATAACACGGATTACGGCACATATATACGAAAGTAAAATGTTTTTGAAAGAGTTGTATTCATGTTGCGTTTGGAATGGACACTTCTCCGTCTCATGGCATCACTAGAATATACCCAGTAAGCAAATTACTGAAAAAGTTTACGTGGAGGAGTGTCTTTCTAACGATACTGAACGCAACATCTATCTTAATAAAAGCACTATTCTGTATGTCCGTACGTGTTCATTTCAAAAATGGTAACCAAGCTGTGGGAGAAATAATATCAACATTTCCCCCAAAAAAAAAATTGTGAAAATTTATTTTTTTCGAATTTTTTTTTTGGTAAAATCTTTTTTTTTTGCGAAATTTATTTTGGCCTAAATTTTTTTCATTCCTCCAATTCATGTAAAAAAAAAATCATTTTGGCAAAATTCTTTCCCTCCAAATTTTTTTTTTTTTCATCTGGGAATTGTAAACATAACTAGATGATATTTTTTTAATGTCACAAGGGAATTAATTAATGACTTCATAATTATTCTACACTTTTTTTTTAGAAGAACATAACTCCCAAGGGGAAAAAACCCTCCAGGGATCAATTGTAAACTAAAATAAAATATAAAATATAAAAACATAATAACATTAACGTTTTTTTTATCCATATCAATATCAACTCGTTTGTCTTAACATATTATTCCCCTTGGGAGTTACATTTTTATGATCTTCTAAAAAAGTGTAGATTAACTATGAAGTCATTAATTGATTCCCTTGTGACATATAGTTAGTTAATTACAATTCCCGGGAGAGTTTCAAAAAAAAAGATTTTTCTTCACAAAAGTTCTCTACAAACATTCTAAATGCGTAGATAGAGAACACGGTTTTTATTTTTATTACAATTGTTTCGCTCAATCAATAATCGCGTTCTTTATTTTTGTAGCATATAAATCTTATGAAGAAATTCTCGATTCCGTAAGAAAAGAGCAAACAAAGATGGCCGTCATACCCAAAAATATAGCTGCCTACATGCAAGACGACTGGAACGATGCCCGAAGTCTTGAAGAAAAACTAGTTGTATCAGAAATTCTAACAGGAGTTGATATCCCGATCAAGATGATAGCACATGGACCTGCCAAGTTGAATTTCAGCGCCAAATGTGACATACATTTAATTTCCATGGCAAAAAAATACGCGGAAAGAAAACACTTTAAAAGAATCAAGGTAATGCTGTTAAAATCTAACGCCAGCAATTCTATAGTAACGACAACAACAACATTCCAGCTTTAATAAAAACATCAATAAACCATGATCAAATTTTTTATGTACTTTAATCATTTAGCACATTAGTGCGAGACCTATTCTCTAAACTTTTAACGAAAGTTCATATCCGTTCGAGAAGGATTGTTTTATATTAATAT
This sequence comes from Mitrocomella polydiademata, assembly GCA_036023255.1. Lineage (NCBI taxonomy): Eukaryota > Metazoa > Cnidaria > Hydrozoa > Leptothecata > Mitrocomidae > Mitrocomella > Mitrocomella polydiademata. The sequence goes on from JAYRBV010021887.1 coordinate 9,792, forward strand.
CAATATTGCGTGCCGTTTTAATAAAAATGTACCGGGATCATACTGTACATAAAACGTAGGGAATGATCAGCAAAAAAAAAAAAAAAAAGTGGTATAAAAACATAATTTCGCCGCTTCGCAAACATTTGATATTTAACTTCTTTTTTTTTATAGTTGTTCTCAAATTCAAAACACAACAGGGAAGAATCATTCATCAAGTACCATACTTCGAGATTTCTGTTTTTGATAGCAACTAGTCTGATTGTCCTAGGAATATGTTTCGACATCGGGCGATGGTTGACGAGCCGAAGGAGAAGGAAAACATCGCTAATGAGCAGGGAAGTTGAAGGAGTCAACGCACTTGCCACTAGCAACAAGATTGAAATCGACCGTGAGGAATTTATCTGTTTACAAATTGAGCTGCGATTAGTCAACACGATGTTGCAAGAAATGACAGAGCACAACAACAACAACAACAACAACAACAACAACAACAACACCAGCAACGTCAATGAATACAAAGAACAAAAGACGATGCAGAACTTCCAGGAGGGTGAAATCAAGGCCGACATCCAAAAACAAAACAGGCACGCGTTTTTAACGAGGACACATACCTACGCAGGGGATCTGGGTAGGCCAGTAGTAGCTACCGATGCCGGATTACAAAGAGGTGATAGTTATCCCAGGCGTTCTTCGAATCAGCCACGCTCTACAAGGAGGCATACTGCGTCTATAAGTAAAGTTGGCAGCTTCTCGCGCATCAAAAACCAGCTCAGGAATAGCGGTACCAAAGGGAATCAACGTTACATCAAGAAAACTAACAATGTCAAAGTAGCCCAGAAAGGGTTACCGCAGCAAGCAATCCACAGGAGTGAGACATTTCACAAAGTACCGAATAATGAATTGGTTGTTGTTAAGACGAGTAATCGCAGGGCACTTCTCAGAAGAGGTGACACGTTCATGGTGGTACCCAATAACGGGTACACTGCACAGAGGCGACTTGTCAACTTGAGGAGAGGTGAAAGCTTCCCGGCACGAATTCCATCATCGACACCAATGCAAAGGCTGAATGTGAATGATAATGTTAGTCGTCCAATAAGAAGGGAAGAAAGCATACCACGTGCGTACCACACTTCCAACCAGACAGTTAGGCAAGGGCCACACCTAGACATCATAGACTATGGTTATGGTGGAATTGGTGACAGAATCATCATCAATGGTGCAAACGAGAACTTTTCATTTGATGGTGATGACGGGAACCATTTGGTTATAACAGAGTGTTAGAAATTTAGAGGTCTTTTGTTGTTCATAACATTTGTAGAAATGGAGAGAGGTCGTTAGTGATTGTTAACATTTAGTAGCATTTATAAACCTCATGATTTGTGGGCATCGACATACTGAATATAAGTAGTGATATTTTTATAATATGCATTGTACTGTATTGTATTCATATTTTTT